>JAQJVL010000173.1:762500-860951 GCA_035578905.1 Stictocephala bisonia | reverse complement strand
TCTCTCTCTCTCTCTCTCTCTCTCTCTCTCTCTCTCTCTCTCTCTCTCTCTCTCTCTCTCTCTCTCTCTCTCTCTCTCTCTCTCTCTCTCTCTCTCTCTCTCTCTCTCTCTCTCTCTCTGCCACGCAACAGCGCCTATATATTAAAATTAGAAAAAAGTAGTCTGACTTTTTAATATTGGATTTTCGCTTCTTATAGATGTGTATCCATTGGCTATTCCTTCTCCACAAGACAAGAACTTTATCCTACAATCGAACATATAAGCATATGAATGCAACTTAGTTTGGTCGGGAGCCAAATAACCAGATCCAACTAACAAATCCAATTTGAGCTTGTTAGCATTCAATATTCTGATGTCCCCCTCCACCGCTACAATTACAACACCCCCCCTCCACCCCGGTAAAGTGGCAGCTGTGCCGACGCATGTGATATGTGGTTCAATTTGGTATCGTGTAAACATGGATTTGTCGTATTGTTTGTACGACAAACATTGGACGATGTATGATGGTTCATTCTGACACACAATGTGTGATAATTAATGTCATAGGATGGGAGTAATAGCGACTATCACTGGACAGGAATAATTAGGTAGTATTTTATTAAAATTACCAATAACATTCTTTATTGCTGCCAATCCAGGATATGTTTAAGACCTCCTGAAGCCGACAGCTTTTATTAAATTAAGTTAAATATTAGCTCATTTCAACTATGTTTAAAGGTGGAGATGCCTCTGAACGCTTTCAGAAATAAATTAAAGACACATCTATGTATGTAAAAGTCCTGCCTCACTCACTCATAACTAATTATCCAATTTGCCATGTAGGTATAGAGCTGAAATGTTGTACACTGTTTCTTTATGTCTTAAATAGGAAACCAAAGTACTCCTAAAGGGTAGAAACCACTCCTAAAAGATTGTTCCATAAGGATAACATTGGGTTGATTTTAGTAAATTAATATCAGCTGTTTATTAAATAAATAAACATGTTTATTTTGTATGTATTGATCCCACATAAGAAAGTTGCTCTGTAGTTGATGCATTTTTAATATTATACAATGAGTTTGATATTCAGCTGTTAAACAAAATCAAATGAAATGAACGCATTTTAAATAGGCATAGTAATACCATTGGGTATTTATACTTTTTTTTAAAATAATAAATAGGCAACAATACAAGTACTGTGAGTGAAATACTGCAAATAAATTTAATATTGTAATTTTACGTTATACAATTAATCTAATATTATTTGTAGTCAAAAGTCACATGCCAATGCCGAAGGCTGAGGTGCAGCGAGCGTCGGGGTTGGCACGCGAAGCGTGCAGGAGTGTCCCTTAATTAGTCCTATATAAGTACAGATTATTTAGTACATAGTCAATGAAGTATTTATAGTAGAAACAGAACTAAGACTTTGCTGGAAATTATTATTATTATTATTATTATTATTATTTTTGCATTGAATTTAATTGTTTCTCCAATGCCAAATAAGCCATTAAGTACATGATGATGATGTTTCTTTACATAGTTTGAAGTAGATAATCATCTCGATTGACTTCAGTTTGGGATCATTTATTATCAGTTTGGGGAAAAATGACAATACATAATTATCTATTTTAAAAGTTGTTACTATCGCGTTATTAAGAATTTAATGGGTAAAACAATACTTGTTCAATATTCGTGTAAAACTTCCAATTTCCAACCAACATTACGAAAAAGGTTTATTTAGTTAGGGGTACACATGATTCAATAGCAATTCTTAAGCCGATTATTCAAATTGATAATTTAAAACAATTTAAACAGCAGCATATTAAATAATTATTTGGGATTCATTTTTTTATAAATTCTCCTAAATATTGAAAAAACAATGAAATAAAAACTTTAACAAACTAAGTCAGTGTGCATACAAAAAGTAAGAAGTGTATCGCTACCTGTAGGCCCATCTACTAACCCACCATTAGGAGTCAACTGTTCGATCTCCCACAATATCGTTTCTTGCTATAAAATGACCTGATATTGAAAATACTATTTCAAAGCATTTTAATAAAATGTCTAGAGAAATAAAAATGGCTAAAAAGAAATAAAAATACTTTGACATTAATTTCATTTTTTAAATATTTTTTTTATTATTCTTTTTTAATGAGAGGCCGAACCTCCTTAACCTTACTCTCCCATTTAGAAATAAAAAATATTGGTTTTAGTTTTTATTCATCAATGTAATCCTTTTTATAAACTTTACCATTATAATATCTGCTTATTTTATCGATTTCTAAAATTAAGGGAACTGAATTAAAATTTAATATCTTAAGTTAGCTTTTAAGAAAGCTTTTGTTTATTTAATAGTGAATGTTCATATGTTTTTGTTCTTTTGTTTACCATGTATCAAAAGAGTTGTATTTATGTTAAATTCTTGTTTTAATACTGTCATCAGTTCTTAAAGTATCTATCTGTCTAGTTTAATTTTAAGTATGAAGTGACACAAACTGCAGTGACCGCCCAGTATATCAGTGACAATTGATAAGGACTGATAAGAAAGGTGTTCTTGCATTGCTAAGCTGTGCTGGCCATCGTGTTCTGAATTAATGATAGTCAGTGATTCCAAACAATTGTAATGCAATTTTTGTACACATTTTTGGAGGAATAAATTATCATTTTTGCTAAAGCTCCTATATCATGATCAAATGAATGATGTCTAATTTACGTTTTCTACAAACTCCAATAAATAAGTGCATAAAATATGTATTTCTATTTAACGAGTCGCAATGCAGGTGCATTGTGCAGGAACAGCTGTTGCTATGCCCCCTTCTCCAAAGACACAGATTACCTCGGTAAATAATAAACAGATACGATTCAAGCTTCACTCCAATAAGTTTCCAAGCACGTCCCCGGGTTTATTTACTAAGCTCTCGGGGTTTACAACTTCCTCCCGCTTTTGTTCCGTGGGAGAAGCTTTTAGGGACATTACCCGAGCTGTGGTCTGCTTGTTTAGTAAACTAAATGATTGCGTTTCTTCAGAGGAAAGAATGTATTCATCGTTATTATTTTCATATTTAAAATAGATATATCTGTTACAAAAATGTTAAATTCCGCTCAGTTTAGTGCTTGAATGGTTTTTTTTAGTTATTTACAAAAAAATAATAACTCAAGAACGTTTTGACCAACTGACTTGAAACTTTGCACAACTTTTTTCATCAATACTATTAAATTAAACAGCAGACAAATAATCATTAAATTATCTTTAGCCATTTCAAAATGGTGGGCATATAAAACTTTAACTCAAAATATCTTTTAAGCCAAAAATCATTCGAATATTTAAAATAACCAACATTTTAAAATAGCTAAAGATAACTAATGACAACTATTTGTATGCTGTTTATTAATGTTGATGTAAAAACATGTGGAAAGTTTCAAATCAGGTGGTCAAAACGCTCTTTAGTTATTCCATTTTTTTTGTAAAAATTACAAAATTGAGAGGAGTGGAACGATAGCAAATGTTAATAATGTTATCCTCCACGTTTTGCTATAAATTGGACTTGGAATCCAAAAATTACCGGTCGGGATACGTTTTTTGTGATACCCTGAAATTTAATATATATTTGGTGTCTTAACATGTTCAGTGGTAGTGAGAGAATTATATTACTATATTCTCTGTGTTAGTAGCCTACATTTCACTTCACCTTATTGTGACTATACAAACAACTTTATACTGTCAGCTCACTTGCTTCCGGCCAATAAAACGCACCCCGTCGTACCCCGTATTTGAATAAAAGCTAAACATATTTTAGCCTTTATGATACTTCTCTGGGACCAGCCAGTGTGTACCAATTACAGACCAATCGCTGTCAGAATGTTTGTTCCCCACCCTCCGTGCTCGCCCCTGCCCTAAGGGTGGTGACACCATACATGATTTGTTACTTTGATCTGCCCCTGAACCCCTGGGGCATTTAGATGGGTCCTTCTACTCCATATGGCCCCCTAACAGGTGTGAAATTGCAGCTGAACCCTTCAATCCATTGTATTGTCAGCGCTCGCAACATACCTCTCTTTAAAGTAAAAGTGTAACGGAAGTGGGTGTGTGATAAGAAATTATGTTGACTTCCAGGCAGCTCGAATATATTCTCCATAAGACAAATGTTGGTAAAAAATAAAAAAAATGGTTCCAAGGATTTGGCACAAACTTTCCCCAAAACACTAAAAAATAAAAACTTTGAAAATTACCAGTTTGATTCCAAAATATGTTTTTTTGCCCTAACTAAAAAACTAGTCAAATTAGAGACATTCGGTTTTTACTAAAATGTTTTAAACTGTAATTCACATATTTCCTGAAAAGTTAATCAAAATCGTGAAAACAGGTTTTGAGCAAATTCCATTTTTGTATGTGTTTTGCCCATAAAAATAAAAAAGAAAAACTTTCAAAAAAGTGAAAAAATATTCTGGATATATTGGCTAAATACACCTACATACCAAATTTCATAAAACCTGATCCATCCATTTGGTCTCCAGCAAAGTGCACATACACACTGACAGACGCACATACGGATAGACATCCATTTTTTCCCCCAAAAAATTACTTTTTTTTAGTTCAGGGGACCCTAAAATGGATATTTACAGTAGACCAACTTGTAAAAAATATTTTTTGACGATCACAATACTTTCTCTATGCTAACGCATATGGGAGAAAGTAAAAAAAAAAAAAACCAAGACAAAACATAGCTCCATTGAAAGGTTTGTTTATCAGCTGATTTCAATTTTGTCACAATTTCTGGAATAAATGCTTAAAATTGACTTCTTTATGTTTTTTATTTTTTGCTGGTTTAATTTTAGGTAATTTTTGAAATTATAACGATTTGAAACATATCAAAAATATTGGAATAAAAATAAAATCTTCTAATCAAAGTTCTCGATTGCAATATCTACAAAATTCTATATCAAACATAATTTTATGGGAAAGAAATATATAAAATATCGTCTTATCCACCTTATGGGATATAGATCCAAGATGGCCGACCATTCCAGCCCCCTTCTTTTACTTTTTTTAACATCACTCGCCAGTCACATGGTCCTCTAGGGATGGTAAATATTTTCAACAGATCGATATGTCGAATTATTGGTATATCGTAAACCAAATATCGATATAACGATAACATCGAAAGAAAAATATCGATCTATCGAGTAATCTATATATAGAATTTTAAACGATTTATCTGTTTAAAATTATGCACTAACTCTTATGTCATGAACAGTAATATACCCATGTTTTGCTGTCACTATTTAGAATAGTCCACTGAATGTAAAAATGCAATACATTTATTTACACGAAACAATTTGTGGTCTGTGAGGTTGCATGAACAAAAAAAAAAATCAAAATAAGTATAACCATACCTTTAATTATTATGTTATTACACGTGGTTTGTAAGGTTACACGTGGCTAAGCAGGTTACATCCTAGAGTCAGAGTTGCCACTCACACACACCTTCATTTGTCCACTGGTCTACAATAAACTACATTTCAGTTCGTTAAAAAAACAAAATAAAGTTACTTTATTATTTCAATGGATGGTTTGTACGCATAAGATGCAATTTAACTGTGTTTTTTCGAATCCTAATGACTTTGAGGAGAGATAATAATGTCAATATTTAGTGATACGATAAATCGCACCAAATAAACGATATGGCCGGTTTTACCGAAAGAAAAAATCGATACCAATATATCAATAAATCGAAACATTTTTATCGATATTTCCGATATATCGTTGCCATCCCTAGATCCTACAGACCTTATTCAACGAGTGAAGTACCGACCGTTAGCTCAGTTCAGGATTCGAACCTTGTGTTCCGCAGTCGGAAGCCACCCTGACATGGTTCTGGAGAGATAAACTTAATCGTACTTCTAACAATTTGATGAGCTCATAATTATTACGTAAACAAGTGAAAGTATTGTTGCTGAATCGGATTAAGTTGTAATTGTATTCAACCACTGCAATTATCACGAAACTAGTTACTCTGTTTCCACGATCAAATTAACGTCCCACTGTCACACTTCTGAGGAGTCCACAACTATGAATCATCTACATTCTCTTTAGTGTACACTGTATCTGTAATTTTCAAGATGTTGATGAATTTATCATTGAAATAATTTAAAGTTAAAATTATTTTAAGGATTATTGTAAGATGGTCATGCCATTGGATCTACAAAGTTTAAAAATACTTGTCACCGGGGGCCATAATAATACACTTTATGTATAGAATAGGGGACACCCTTGCACGCTGTGCCAACCCGACGCTCGCTGCGTTCGATACACCTCGGCCTTCGGCCTCGGCATGTGACTTTTGATTACAAATAATAGTAGATTAACTGTATAATGTAAAATGACAAAATTAAATTTATTTGCAGTATTTCACTCAAACTACTTGTGTTGTTGCCTATTTATTAATAAAAAAAGTATAAATACCCAATGGTATTACTTAGCCTATATAAAATATGTTCATTTCATTTGTTTTTGTTTAACAACTGAATATCAAACTCATTGTATAATATTAAAAATGCATAAATCACAGAGCAGCTGTCTTATGTGGGATTACAATGTCAATCATACAAAATAAACATGTTTATTTATTTACAAAACAGCTGATATTAATTTACTAAAATCAACCTAATGTTATCCTTATGGAAGAATCTTTTAGGGGTGGTTTCTACCCCTCAGGAGTACTTTGGTTTCCTATTTAAGACCTAAAGAAACAGTGAACAACATTTCAGCTCTATACCTACATGAGAAATTTGATAATTAGTTATGAGTGAGTGAGGCAGGACTTTGCCTTTTATATACATAGATGATTCTTCAATTTATTTCTGAAACTGTTCAGAGGCATCTCCACCTTTAAACATAGTTGAAATGAGCTAATATTTAACTTAATTTAATAAAATCTGTCAGCTTCAGGAGGTCTTAAACATATCCTGGATTGGCAGCAATAAAGAATTTTATTGGTAATTTTAATAAAATACAACCTAATTAGTCCTGTCCAGTGATAGTCGCCATTACTCCCATCCTTTGACATTAATTATCCCCCATTGTGTGTCTGATTGAACCATCATACAGCGTCCAATGTTTGTCGTACAAACAATACGACAAATCCATATTTACACGATACCAAATTGAACCACATATGACATGCCTCGGCACAGCTGCCACTTTACCGGGGGTTGGGGGTTGGGGTTGTTGTAATTGTAGCGGTGGAGGGGGACATCAGAATATCGAATGCTAACAAGCTCAAATTGGATTTGTTAGTTGGATCTGGTTATTTGGCTCCCGACCAAACTAAGTTGCATTCGTATGCTTATATGTTCGATTGTAGGGTAAAGTTCTTGCCTTGTGGAGAAGAAGGCAAGAAGCCAATGAATACACATCTATAAGAAGCGAAAATCCAATATTAAAAAGTCAGACTACTTTTTTCTTATTTTACTAAAATTTCTTATTTCACTACTGTATAACGTAAAATCACAATATTACATTCATTTACAGTATTTCACTCACACTACTTGTATTACTACCAATTTATTAGTATAAACACCCAATGGTATTTCTTAGCCTATTTGAAAAGTGTTAATTTAATTTGTTCTTGTTTACAACTGAAGATTACACTCTTAATGCATCAATAGGAAAATGTCAAACAAACAAAATAAACTTGTTTATTTATTTACAAAACAGCCGTTAATAATTTACTAAAATCAACCCAATGCTATCCTTTTGGAACAATCTTTTAGGGGCGATTTCTGTCCCTTAGAATTATCAAGATGGAAATACTTTAGTTGTCCTATTAGTGATGAGTGAGTGAGCCAGGGCTTTGCCTTTTATATAAATAGATTTAAATAAAAATAATGTTTCATTTTCATTACTAGGAAAAAAAGTTGTCGCCTATATTAATTTATAAACCAAGTAAGTATCAATTATCTAATTTAAATTAAGAGAATATCTTGTAAATGGTCCAGTCTACCCAACGGAAGATATTTTTGAACAGCACTATTTCTTCGTAATTTAAAATAATTTGTACAAATACATTCGTTATTTGGTTATTTTTATCTTAAGGAGTATATACGCTCAAATTAATTAAGGCTAAGCTAATTATTGTAATGTTTGTTCGGTATACATGTTGCCCAACTTGCAGCGAACAGCATCTTGCAACTGTACAAATCTTCTCGTAACAAATTGATGTTTGCTGTTTTGTGATATGCTCATAAATGACTAAAAATTTTCAAAGTTTGTTCTTTTGTATAATAAAGAGTTTTGAATTTTACTGTAACATAAAGGATATCAAACTCCTTACTCCAGGACGTGGGTAACCACAGAGGCTAGCCACTATCATGTAATGCGCGCTAAAAGTACAGAACTTATAATTCATTATTCATCTCTAAGACGCCGATCTTAGAGATATGGGCGAAAATGAGGAGTGAATGAGTGTAGATGAACGAATGTAGTCATTGTTACCATCTGAGTTCGACTTAGCTCAGAAAGGACTATTTATTAATAGCCCAATAGCCAGACCAACTATGGGACCTACAGCTTTCCGTGGAATCCGACCACGTAGTGTTGGTCTGAGTTTCATCAAACTGACAAGTCCAACACTCAGTTCTCTTCCCTACACAACATCCGAACCTTGACTACCATTCAACACGGACACTCCAGACTTCTAGTAGTGTCTACGTTGAAGACAACCATTGAGAGGACGCCGTGTCGGTAGGGCCGAGCATGGAACCTATCGCCTACAATCTCCCAAACACTTTGTTCCCAAGTAGCTAGGTTACAGCACTGCGCCACCAGTGTTTTAACATTTAATTCTTTCAACATCACGGATCTTACGTTTAAAACGATCTCTATCTTAACATCTCCTTGGAAATATAAAACACAGTAACTGTGTCATTAAAATTAACCTTTTTCTTTACCATTATGGTAGTTCAACTTGTCTAAAGAATAATGCACGTTTTTTATTTCTTCTCAAATAACGAATTATCTGTTTTAAGGAAACGCCTTGACTATCAAAGTCCCTTGTAATATCGTTTCACTCGAGTGTCAAACCACTTAATGACCTCTTCTGTTTAAATCCCACCCGTCCACCCATACGCGTAGTGTTATTATTATTATTAAAGGGGGGTTTAAATAAAGTAATTACTTTAGTAAAACCCTTTAATATATACAAATACTCGTCTAACTGGCCTAAAAATATTCGTGCCAGTAATTTTGTTAGTTAGTGAGGCCCGCAACCACAGCTGGTTTAAACTGCATTACATTTACATGGGACTACACTAGGGCTCTATTTCAACTGTGCGGTTCGTGTTTATAATAATGAACATTATAATAATAATGATTTATAGTGAACACTGTTTCATTATTAAAGGTCCAATTTAGTTGACCATAAGTTTGTAATATGGCCGTTTTAATTTAAAATCATCAAGAATATTTTACATATTTAACTGTATAAACAAATTATTTTAGATACTACATTTTTATAACTACAGTAATAATTTATGGTTCACTAAAATAGATCGTCACCTGTCAAATGATAAATCAAGTTTATGGTTATTGTTACTAAGGACCGAATTATTTAAATAGAAGCCATGTCTTCGGTGTTCGCAGAGCGAAACGACCTCGTTAATTTGAACGAAGTTTTTCATTTTAATTGGAAAGGAAGATTAATTTTAAATTTGTCTGTCTAAGGCATGTACTAATTTGCATGCTAAATCAAACACCAACTAAATAGTTAAGTGGCCTCTGCGTGAACCATTGAAATACACACCATCAGCTTAGATTCGGTAATTCGAACCTTGGACTCAGCAGTCGGAAGCCGCCAAACCACCGCGTCAGCACTCGTTTAAGAGTACATATAAAGTTACGTTATTTAATAATGTATTGTGCCTAAACATGTTAATTGTTGCTAGCTGGACATATTCTTAACTCAGATACATGTTTTTGGGAAAGTGGTTTTAGTTAGTTACAGCATGTTTGGTTGGTGCTCAGAGAAACGAGAAGATAAGGAGTATACTATTAGCTTACAATACCAACCTTTTAATAACTTTCCTAAAAACATTGGCATATTTATAATATACGCTTGCATACTTCACAGAAAGTTATTACTCGTACGTCCCTGGGGTCTGTCTCCCCACCCCTACCCACTGTTTCTCTCAAATGGCTGAGCTCATTTTTAAAAAAATTCAAACAGTCCAAGTTTCAAATAAATTTTCTAATTCCATTCAACTGAGCTATGGAGTCACTCAGGGATCTATTCTCAGTCCAGTCCTCTTTCTAATTTGTGTCAATGATATAGGATCGTCACTACAGCATGGGAAGATCGTGCAGTACACTGATGATACGACTCTCTGTTTCAGCTCGAAGTCACAGTCAATTCTAGAACTCCTATCACAAATTTTAACAACATAAACATCAACACAAATTTTGAGAAGTCAACAATGTTGAACTATTCTTGCGCTCCACTTACTTACAGTGTGGCCCTGCAGTGATGCTGGCAGACACCTTGCTGGAAGAGGTCGATTCAACAAGACTCCTTGGACTAATCCTGAATAAACAGTTAGCATGGAACGATCACATAAATTCCGTCTATGCCAAATAATCTTCCCTTTCAATTAAAATGAAAAAAATTTCTTCATTCAAATTACAGAGGTCTGTCTTTAGCCAAATACTGCCCAATTATTCAGATCCTACTGACGGCATATTTCGGCTTGATTTACCCGCACCTCTCCTATGGAATAGTCCTTTGGGGAGTGTGTGCAAGCACAGAATTCATGAGGGCGTTCTGGTTTCAGTAAAAAAAAAAACTGTTCAAAACATCGCTAAATTGAAACCCAGATAATCGTGTAGTGAAGCCTTTAAAAAATTTCAACTGTTGACACTACCTATTCTGTATATTTAGTGCTTGCATCGTTGTTTCCCAAACTAAAATCCATGACATACACAAACATGATACTATGGGCAGATACAACTGCTGAACTGGAAGACACAGAAGGGTGGTTTATGATACCTGCCCTCGCAGGCACCAGCCTTCACTTTAACAACAGATTACCAAATTTAATAAAAAATGCTTCAACACCCAAGGCGTTATAAACTGTTTAGTGCTACAGTGCACAAGCATTCTATAATGTTGGTGGGATTTAGCATTTGATTGAGAGACCACTTATTTGGGTGATTGACGCCGGGCACGGAACTTGCATTGAATGATTGATTGGAATTAATAATATATTGTGCAATTCCGAATAAAAAACTGTTCCAAAATTTAAAATTGACTCTTGCAATACAATACTTGTTGTTGTCTACGACAAATAAATATATTTTATTTGACCCAAACCCTCTCGACACGTCCCGGTGCTTCCAATAAAATAGTCCCTCTTCTTTGTATTGCTGAGGGTGGCTAAGTCTATAAGGGAGATGGATTGACAAAGAAATCGTTCTAATCGAAACGTTATACCGACTAAAAATGAATAAAAAGAAATTTACAAGATAGTCCGTGTGATTTAACTTTTATGATAAAATTAATTTGTATAAAAGTACTTTATAGTTACATAACGTTTGAAGAAATTGAAGGTAAACCATTTTATATTTTGACACCTTTATTATTAGTTGACCCCAACGTAATTCGAATACCTTTAATTGATTGGTTAATAATGAGAAAATAAATGAGAACAAAGAAGTATGTTTTATATCATCCAACATCATCATGAAGAATCATATCTGCACTTCATTGTGTTTGTTTTTATTTTCATTCATTGTTCGAAATTTACTAACATATGCAAAGAGGTAATAATGTACATGTGATTAACGAACATATGTTTTATGTAAACAATATTACACGTACTTTACATTAATTAAAAAAGAATTTGTGACACCTACAACATTAAATATAAACCTTATTAAAACGATCAAAATATTTTACATTTACACTAAATGTATGTAATTTTAAAATCTCATTAAAATTCGCGACTCAAAAGTCGTGTATGTAAATGAAAGTAATTGCACCACCCAGCACGTTACTTAAATATTGCAATTTATAAAAAGACGCTGATAACAAACGATTTAGAGAATTTGTGTATTCCGATGATTGAGGCAGGCCAGAAAATTATCATTAAGATGACGATTTAAGAGATTGGCGAATATGAGGAGCGAATGAGTGTAGATGAACGAGTGTAGTCATTGTTGCTAACTATGGTCGACTGTTTTTTAGAGGCATTTTTAATAGCCCAGTACCCAGAGAAACGAAGGGACCTTCAACTTTACGTGGAATTCGAACCACATAGTTTTGGCCTGATTTTCAGCTAACTGACACGCCCGATACACATTTCTCTTCCTCTACACAACATCCGGTCCCTGACTACCTTACAACACGGACACCCCAGACTTCTCTAGTAGTGTCCACGTCGATGGCAACTATAAAACCTATCGGCTACAATCTCCACAACACTTCATCCCCAAGTTTTATAGAACTGCGCCACTAGTAGCGACACATTAACCATCCCTCATACATCTAGCATTATTACTCACGCGCGCACACGCACACGCGCAACCTGTATATTACTGTCACAGTCTCGTAGATACCACAAGAACCATTTTTAGACCAATGTCACTGTTACGTTCTTAAATTTTTACTTCCTGCATAAAATAAATCTCAACCAAGAAAAAGCAATAAAAAATGGCAATGAAAGTTTAAAAATATTACAACAATAAAGTAGGCTAACATTGTGTACAAGTGGCGGGCAGTAAATGTCTGGAGTGAGGTGTCTTACGGGTACTGTATAACCCTTTGATTCACGACTTGGCTCGTGGTTCTGCAAGAAATGGGCTGGCAAAGTTTTATAGGTCTGGAGAGAGATACCGTAAAGAGCACTGCAACTTTATTGGTCCACAAGGTTGGGGATTATAAGGTCTTTGTCACCTTGTAGAACACTAAGGAAAGTTCATTTTGATTGACTAATGAAACTATGTTTTATTTCGATAAATATACAAAACTTTATTAAATGACATACATATTATAGCCTTGATATTAATATATAAAATATAAAAAAAACTATGTACTCATCGTAAAATCTTCAGGACCACTGAAAATATTTGAATTACATTTGGAATCGTACCCCAGACTTCTATAGTAGTGTCCATGCCGATGGCAACCGTCGAGCGGTTGCCATGTCGGTCTTAAGACGATCAAGCATAGAACCTATCACCTTCAATCTCTACAACAATTTGTCCCCAAGTAACTGGGTTACAGCACTACGCCACTAGTGCCAACTTAACACTTTTCCGTTCTGTGTTACATATTGTACAAGCTGTATCAGTACAAATATTGTTTAACCGAGAAGATTAATATTTTTGTAACTGCATCAGTAAGTTTATTTGATTGCCAATGTATAACTCAATTGCTTTATAAATTGTAATTATATTACATTTTATGAAATGTATTGCATAGCGGGACTTGTGTATTTTCTTATCTAAACCTCTCAATAAGATGTAAGAGTTGCGTACACGCGACTCAAGAAATTTATTTCATATTGAACACCATATTTGAAAAGAGATTGGATTTTGTTGGCTGTGATATTGGCAATCTACGGGAAAGGAGATTTGTCAAACTGAGTAGACTTTCTTTCCTGGCTGCCGTTCGATAAACCCTGTGAAGATGGAGAGTTGAATTATCAAGTCAACTTATTCGTGCAAGATGTTTTTATCATCTCACTAAACATTTTCAACAATCGCTCATACATTTTATTTACTCTTAATATTAGAATAGTATTTAAATAATAGTAGATAAATAAATACAGTGTTAAAAAAAATATTGTTTTAATAGCTACCTCTTAAAAGGTTTGAGGTGGAAACGATTTTAAACTAACAATCCTCCTTAATTTTTTGAGTTTATTTTGCATCCTTCAAAATTATTAAAACCACAGAATTTCATTTAAAGTTTCCATATTCAAAATATTGTAATTCAAACATGTATTTTTAATAATATAGCTGTAAACTACATTGAATGTTGAGACATTTTAAAATTAGAACTAATAGATATAAAACTGGTAATTATTATACTTTCGATTTAACAATTCCTCAGAATTCACCGATTGGAAAAAGAAATTGCCTACGCACATTTTAAATAAAATTTGATCAACATTTCAAAACAACAAAAATAAATTACTCAAACAATTTAGAAGATTTGCTAGTCTAAACTTTTTAATTATACATATATTGTAACATTTTAATGCCTCACCTTTCATATACCTACATTCGTTTCAGTTCAATATCAGTATTTGATGATGACGTCTAATGAAAACTTAACAATTACCGCCCTATATCATTAATGTTCCAAAAACCAAAATTACGAGGCATTGAAATTGGTTGACAGTTATTACACCCAGGTCATAAACCGTGTTGTCCAAACAAAGGTTATTCGCCAGTTAACCCACGTGGACGGACAGACAGCTGCGAAATATTGAAGCATAAATTTCAGGCAGTGCATAAACAACAACAAACTTTCGACCGATGTCGTAAACGCCGAAATAACTCATAAAGCAATTAATTCAGACTCCGTCAGCGGCCACTTTGGCTCTTTCGCCTACACTGGACCAGACGCTGTAACATCAGCATGTTTTGAGTTTTATTTCACTCGCCTGGAGCATGTTCCGGGTGGCCTATTAATTAGATTGAAAAACAAACGAAAGCGTAAACACGGCTTGGGAGGAGCGTTGCCTACCCGTCTTCCTTTTGTGGACGGGGTATAGCCATTTATCAAGGACGATATTACACAGAAATACCTCTGGCTTGTTTCAACCAGTTGATGACTTTTATCACCTTGTTTTTTTTATCTTCTAGCTTCTGGTTTTTCGGGATTACTTATTCTGGCGTCAGTTTGCATAGTAAGCTCTTTTTGGATTACTTGGAACATGTCAGCCTTGTTAGAGCATTATCATATAAATTTCTAATACGTATCCGTAATTAAGTGTTGTTCAGCTAAACCAGCCTCATCACCATCATCATCATTGTTATATAGTATAAATTATATTTTATTATTATGTCGTTTATAATTGACCAGTTGAATGGTTTGTTGAATAGAGTCTCTCTCAATTATTTAGTAGGGGGATAACTAAAAATATGCTTTAATACTTTGATGGTTCTTGATTTAGCTAAGGAGTGATCTAAAGACATTTAAATTAACATTAACATTTTGAACCTTTCAGGGGTATATATGAACTAATTTTAGATACTTAATTTACGTTTTAAAGCTGGTAAACTAAAATCTCTTGTTTGCTAGTGAAAATAAAATCTTAGCACCAAGTACCAAAAATAACTAAAATATTAGTTTTACAAGCATACTAAATATTCCAGCTCGCACAGATTTTAGTGTATTTTTTTTTTTTTTAGAAGCTCACTGTTGTAAAGCACATTAAAAATTTTAAATTTCTGAATGTTTATGGTCTAATCGCTCTTTCCCCATTAAATATATCGTTTAAAGTTTCGATCAAACGTACAATAAAAATTCCAACAAGAAAACATACTGTAATAATATTCAATTCAGTACTGTAACAATATCATTTATCGATACCAGGTTACAAATCTGGTTAAGGTATAATGATAGGAAAGAAAAATATGCATTCTCCAAACAAGGAGAACATTTAATTTTCACCTTTTACCAGACAGTTTCTCAATTGGATTAATAAAATACTTGTTCTAAAGTAAACATATTTTTTGAAATCTATGAAAAAAGAACATCACTCACTCGATCACACCCATAAGAATTTGTATTTATTCCAATATAGATAGTTGACAGATTAATGACAAATAAATGTAATAGCGTTTACGATACATTATCTAAAATCAACAGTCTGTACGGAGAGGTAATTGCACGATCTTTAAAAATGTATTGTTTGCAAGAATGATAAAATATACTTAAAGATGTGTGGATGGTGAATTAATTGTATGAATTATAATAATATAAATTAAATTAATAAACAAGTGAAGTAATTGGTACTCTATTAGAATACCAAAACAAAAACTATTCTTTCACTTAATACCTCATTTACTCTTAAATCCTCAAATACCAATTTCAAATTGAAATTAGTACTAATTTTAATTAGTATATGAAAAGTTTCTTACCTATATTTCTTAAGGAGGAGCTGGAATCGTCTACCATCTTGGATTTACGGACAGGGTGGATTGCTAGTACTATTTATTCATATAGCAAAGGCATTTGGTGTACTACAGCGGTCTGTTTTGGCACCACTTTTATTCCTCATTTTCTTCTCATCAACCCGTAAATGTACACAGGTACTAATCCACTCGCATACATACAGTGTTGTCACTTATCCTCGCACACAGGACTCTTGAATGGTAGAACCTGCATAAGTTAAAGTTTGACAATGAAAACATTACAAAGAGCTGTAATTAGAGTGATGTTTTTGCTTTAATTGAGAATATATAAGCTTTAATTGAGAATAATATTGTTCTTATGGAAAGAAGTTTCATGCTGTAAAAAAGGCTGGAAGTGAATTCTTATCATTCTCCTCTACATTAAAAATAATATAAGTGACGTACAAATACTATTCTGATATAGGCTGTTAAAATATTGAGTAACCGATACTCCAAGAGGATGTACGACGGTACACGCAAGAACCGACAGGTGAGGCTTCCCGGACCTGTAAAGTTTATTAAATCCGCCAGAAGGTAGAGGAGGAAGAGTACATAATGGATTCTGCTAATTACATGTGTTGAAACTGAGTGGGGGCGTGGCTATGTTTGCTTGGAGATCAGCTGTTATTTATTGGATTGCGCATGCGTACAGTTGTGGGTTAGTGACCGCGCATGTGTTACTGGCCCCCTAGTTGGAAGGCTAGGTGGAGAAGGTGTGGGCAATTAAGTAACAATGTTGTATTTATTTACAATTTAAGATATTCAGATATTCATGGATTCAACCATATTTAGTTATTAATATTGTTGTTAGAAACAGTCATGAATTAAATGAAATTATAATTCTTAATCAATTATATTTTTAAACAAAGTATTCAATTGAATACTTTTTTAGCATATTCGAAATAATGAAAAGAAAGCGAATTAATTTATGTCTTTAAAATAGTCCAAACTGAAATTCAAGTTGTTAACTTTCTTCCAAAAAGTTTATCTAGCTTGATGTCTATGAAAGTAAAAATTATAACATATAAATACAAACAATATCACGTGCAGCATGTATTTTTTTCAAAGTGCCATTTTAACAATAAAATCAACAATTTATTCCTTAAACATTTACGGAAAATATAACGAAATCACGTGAGTAACAATTGCGTATGGATCCAGACTACAAATAACGAATATTATCAAGAACTGAGCAAATGATAAGAAATAAAAACAAACAGAAGAATATTGAAGTAGGCCTACATATATTAATCTACAACAAAAAAAATTTACAGAAAAAATGTTCCAAAAGAAAATACTATTGTCAAATTAATTTTATGGATGAAACTACAAAGACACAAAGCCCTAAAAATGACTGTACAAAAAAAACCTCACGTTCACAACTTCCTCCCTCGTGACCAACGTCGAACAGGTAGTATTTACCCTGTCCTCTGGTTGAGCAAACAAAGAGGCGGTCCTAGAGACCCCACAAGATCTGGTTCACGTCGGATGGTAATCACGAGGTAATCACAGGTAATCGGATGTTGATTGGTCCGGCGAGAGCGCAGCGTGTTATTTGCTTAGATCGCCCTTCGGTCAGCGAGATTGCCGGATTTGGAAACACGATCTAATACTTGATTGGAAGGATTAACGATTGCCGGGAAATTCGGTACACGAGTATTTAACTTGTAATCAACATTGATGTAATTAACTGATTTGTTGGCGTAATTATAGGTATGCTTGTTGGTTTTACTAATTATTGCCAATAAAAAATAATCGCTTCGGAAATTCTTGAAATAATAATTTCCTTATAAACACAATCTTTTTTTGGTTAATAATACAGTGTGTGCTCTCTTATTCAAATAAGCAACTCTGTGTAAAATTGGTAAATTCGCTAAATTTGCACTTTTCCACGAAAATAAATTTTTCGTTATATTAAATGATTATGGTGAAAATTAACAAGATGGCGGCTATAGAGCATGAGTCACGGTACTACCAAACGTCGTGGACAGCTCGGCGTGGGTAGAGCAGAACTTATTGGACGTTAGCCGACTACAAGTGGCTAGGCGGACCAAGATGGCCGCTGTAGAGCATGAGTCACGATACTGCCAAACGTCGCGGACAGCTCGGCGTGGGTAGAGCAGTACTCACTGGACGCTAACCGACTACAAGCGGCTAGGTGGACCAAGATGGTGGCTGTAGAGCATGAGTCACGATACTGCCAAACGTCGCGGACAGCTCGGCGTGGGTAGAGCAGTACTCACTGGACGCTAACCGACTACAAGCGGCTAGGTGGACCAAGATGGTGGCTGTAGAGCATGAGTCATGGTACTTTCAAACGTCGCGGACAGCTCAGCGAGGGGAGAGCAATACTCATTGGACACTAGCCGACTACAAGCGGCTAGGTGGACCAAGATGGTGGCTGTAGAGCATGAGTCACGGTACTGCCAAACGTCACGGACAGCTCAGCGTGGGTAGAGCAGAACTTATTGGACATTAGCCGACTACAAGTGGCTAGGCGGACCAAGATGGTGGCTGTAGAGCATGAGTCACGGTACTGCTAAACGTCGCGGACAGCTCGGCGTGGGTAAAGCAGAACTTATTGGACATTAGCCGACTACAAGTGGCTAGGCGGACCAAGATGGTGGCTGTAGAGCATGAGTCATGGTACTGCCAAACGTCGCGGACAGCTCAGCGAGGGGAGAGCAGTACTCATTGGACGCTAGCCGACTACAAGCGGCTAGGCGGACCAAGATGGCGGCTATAGAGCATGAGTCACGGTACTGCTAAACGTCGCGGACAGCTCGGCGTGGGTAGAGCAGAACTTATTGGACGTTAGCCGACTACAAGCGGCTAGGCGGACCAAGATGGTGGCTGTAGAGCATGAGTCATGGTACTGCCAAACGTCGCGGACAGCTCAGCGAGGGTAGAGTAGTACTCACTGGATGCTAACCGACTACAAGCTAGAGATGGGTAACTCCGGAGTGAACGACAACAAAGGAACTACTCCGGTTAAGGAGTTACAGCTCCAACTCCGAGTGCTAGTGCGGAACTAGTTCATTTCGGAACTAGAATAAATGAGTATTATATGTCATAAATATGCGCATATAAAATATACAATACTTTACTTTCTGCTGGAAAATTCATAAGACATCCATACTTTTTCTTTGTAAAATAATTAAATAAAATACACAATTCAAATTGTTAGCTGGATACAACCTAAAAATTATATATTAGTTTCTATCTTTTTGGAACTATCAACAGAAAGGAGTGAGAACGAGATGCGCGCGCAACCACTGTCAGAGCGGCTGCAATGTCGACGTAACTCTTCCCACTCCATGGAACTAACATAGTTCCGGAGTTGTTGGAACGATCAAAACAAAGGAGTGAAGTACGTGATGCGCGCGCATCCACTCGGAGCGACTCACTTGAGCTTCGCTCCACGTTGAACTGGAACGACGTTCGGAGTTGGAACTACTCCGCGGAACTAGTTCCGAGTCATTATAACTCCGGAGTGAACTAACTCCGTCTGATGAACTACATTTCCCATCCCTACTACAAGCGGCTAGGCGGACCAAGATGATGGCTGTGGAGCATGAGTCATGCGGACAGCTCGGCGTGGGTAGAGCAGTACTCACTGGACGCTAAGTGTTTCACTACAACCTAATTAAAACAGTGCTCGCCACACTTTGCTATGAAACTATGAATTATATCTCATAAATTTTTTAATTTGGTTTTTTTGTATCTTTTGATGTTCTAATAGTACCGATAAGAAGAAAGAAGTTACTGGCATTACTTTTCATAAGTAAATATTATTTTAGTTGGCTGTTATTTAAGAATACTTTGCTTGGCGGTTATGTTATGTAGGCATATGTATGTATAACACTGATTTATATTAATATTTCTACTAAACTGTCTAATTCATTGCCAGATAGAATTAAATCACTGCCCACTCTAAATTTAAAGAAAAAATCAAGGATGTACTGCTAGATGAATGTCTATATCAAAATTGATGATTTTGTAAATGTAAATAATTGGGAAAGCCATAACTAGTTTTAGAATTCGAACCTACATTATATGTTAACATTATTGCTAGGATGTAGTCTTACATTCATTTATCTTTCATTGTTTTTCATATAATTTTATTGTTTTAGCCATTTTGTATATTGATTTGTATTTTATGACTATTTAAATATTGTTGTACATTGTATGGCATTATGATATTCTCTATCTTAGGATAAAAGTCATATATTTTAAAGTTTTGTTAAATTTTAGTGTTCAAATCTTGACTTTTGGTCATGTACTGATATGTGTTGTTATGGCAATAAAAATCTTGAATCTTGAAAGCAACGTTATTAAAACAAAGCAATGTTTTAATTAATAATGGTAATTATGTATTTATTTAGTGTGTTGTAAAAAAAATCATTATTATGTGATAATATTGTAAAACATAACCTTTTCATTGAAATTTGAAAAAATGTTGACAATTATTTGGCTTTTTTTATGTGAAATCAAACAGTTTGTCTGAGAATGCATGTTTAGTTCTACATAGCGTTGTCTTTGCATTATCTTAGCACTAATGACCTTCTATCACATGACTAAAAATTAATTAATTACAAGACATATTAAGTTTATGTACAGATCCAAATAAAAACGCAGTAATGAGTTAAAAGTGGCTGTAGCCCGTACTCGCGCTGCGACGGTCATAGTGTGAATGTTTCACGGCTCCGCCTCTCTCTTCTTTCAAGCTTTGTGGCGAAACGAAGCGCGGAAAAGAAAAAAAGCCTCAAATAAGACAAAAAGGTTGTTTAATAATCTACAACTTTGTCGCTAAAATGATTTTTCTGTGCTAAAAACAAAAAAAATCCTAGCAGGCTACATTTTTCGTGTCCAGATGTTGACATTATTTTAAATTAATAAAATTATTTATTCTACATTACACATATAACTAAATAATAACACGGTTAACAAGAGAATATACTAAATAGTAACGTTCTAAGTTTTCACAATTAAATCTCATGTTTAAGTACCTATATTAAACTGCAGTTTGAATGACGCGGAAGAATTCAAGATGGCCGCCATTGACTCATTCGCCCATTAGCATAGGCTTTTATGAGAGCGGCCACTATTATTTACTCCTCGCTGAAAAAATACGCAACTAAAAACAAACCTTTTATCATAATAAACGATTAAAATAATCTTTTTTATTTTCTTTTCAACAAGGATTTCTCAAATTATTTAGTCAAAAAAGAGTTTTCCACGCAATTAAATGATCTCTCGTGCTAATCTAATTCACTTTTAAATCACTTTAACAGAAAATTTTCATTTTCTTGAGGTAAGTAGAAAGTGCACAATTTTATCTTTTTTCGGAAAATCAATTTGAAAAGCCAAATGAAAGTTTTTCAGCCAATGACAAACAGCTGATTCATAGCCATATCAGTCTAATAACGTACAGTAACGATACTGCAGCGCTGTGAACTTAGCGCGACGATAGCGCTCCAAGCAGCCAGCCAGCACAAACTACTCTACATTACCGTTGTTTTGTATTGTTTCTTATACAGAAATAGAATAATAACAATATAATAAGGGCTATTTCAGATTCTTAATCATCAGTCATTTGACATTTACTAATAACAGCTATGGATATAAACAGTGCAGACATACGCACTGCAGCTGGCTGGCCGCTAGCATCGCTAGCGTCGTTCTTCTCGCCAATATCTATCGGGTTTTCGTGACTGTATATTGTTATACTGCGATATTACTTTAGAAGCCAGTATCAATTTAAAATAATGATTTTTGTAATAAAGATACCCCGCAAAAATTTTACGTTTAGTTAAAAATATTATACTTACTGTCAGTAAATTGTAAAAAAACAAAACGATATGTCGTAGTAGCGTGACGTCATACCTCCGCCCATTGCCCCGTGAAATTGACAACCTGATGAGTGGAAACATTATGAGCCGGACTTCCGAGGGTGGGTTTGTGTCAGTGGACAGGTAATATCCTGTATGATCAAACATAACCTCTAATTGCTTGGGAAATATGTCAATTATACCAATAGGGTTTGTTATTTGGGAAGTTTTGTAGGTGGTATTCCGTTCAAAGGTTTGGCATGGATAATTTTATTGGGAATGATAATGATTTAATTAAAACTTGACTTATTTTTTTCTAATAATGTGGTAATACATTTTATTAGTATTTCAAAGTATGTTTTAAGATTTAAGCACAGTAACATTTATTTTGTATGTTTGGCTAAAAATTATAAATAAACCTACATTTGATTAAATATTCAATTATTACATGGTGATATTTTAGTTTTATTTCAACAATAATATACGATGTACAATAATAAACAATGTAAAGAAACGTACAATAATTGTATGCAATATACAGAGAATAATGTTTGGTCAGGTGTTTTGTTTGTGATTAGATAAAAAATATTTTCTTATATTTAAAATACAGTTCTTAAATTTAGAGTACTTTCAGATTTATCTTAAAATAATGCATCAATTAGATTGAAGATAAATTAGAAACTAAGATAAAAGATACTTCAAATTTATTTCAGAGAATGGTTATTAAAAAAATTTAAAGAAAGGGATTTCAAATATGTGATAGATAAACATTCTCGTGTAACTTTTTTCTACTGAACTCATAACCTATATTGGAGGTAAACCAATAACTATGAGGAAAGTAGCTTCTATTATGTGTCTGACCAACGTTCTTGAATGACATTTTTACCCCTGAACTGGTAACCTAGATTGAAGGTAAACCAATAACTATGGGGGAAGTAGCTTCTATTATGTGTCTGACCAACGTTCTTGAATGACTTTTTTACCCCTGAACTCGTAACCTAGATTGAAGGTAAACCAATAACTATGAGGAAAGTAGCTTCTATTATGTGTCAGACCAACGTTCTCGAATGACTTTGTTACCCCTGAACTCGTAACCTAGATTGAAGGTAAACCAATAACTATGGGGGAAGTAGCTTCTATTATGTGTCTAACCAACGTTCTTGAATGACTTTTTTACCCCTGAACTCGTAACCTAGATTGAAGGTAAACCAATAACTATGAGGAAAGTAGCTTCTATTATGTGTCTGACCAACGTTCTCGAATGACTTTGCTACCCCTGAACTCGTAACCTAGATTGAAGGTAAACCAATAACTATGAGGAAAGTAGCTTCTATTATGTGTCAGACCAACGTTCTCGAATGACTTTGTTACCCCTGAACTCGTAACCTAGATTGAAGGTAAACCAATAACTATGAGGAAGTAGCTTCTATTATGTGTCAGACCAACGTTCTCGAATGACTTTGTTACCCCTGAACTCGTAACCTAGATTGAAGGTAAACCAATAACTATGGGGGAAGTAGCTTCTATTATGTGTCAGACCAACGTTCTTGAATGACTTTTTTACCCCTGAACTCGTAACCTAGATTGAAGGTAAACCAATAACTATGAGGAAAGTAGCTTCTATTATGTGTCTGACCAACGTTCTTGAATGACTTTTTTACCCCTGAACTCGTAACCTAGATTGAAGGTAAACCAATAATTATGAGGAAAGTAGCTTCAATTATGTGTCTGACCAACGCTCTCGAATTACTGTTACCCCTGAACTCGTAACCTAGATTGAAGGTAAACCAATAACTATGAGGAAAGTAGCTTCTATTATGTGTCTGACCAACGCTCTCGAATGACTGTTACCCCTGAACTCGTAACCTAGATTGAAGGTAAACCAATAACTATGAGGAAAGTAGCTTCTATTATGTGTCAGACCAACGCTCTCGAATGACTGTTACCCCTGAACTCGTAACCTAGATTGAAGGTAAACCAATAACTATGAGGAAAGTAGCTTCTATTATGTGTCTGACCAACGTTCTTGAATGACTTTTTTACCCCTGAACTCGTAACCTAGATTGAAGGTAAACCAATAACTATGAGTAATGAAGCTTCTATTATGTGTCTGACCAACGTTCTAGAATGACTTTGTTACCCCTGAACTCGTAACCTAGATTGAAGGTAAACCAATAACCATGAGGAAAGTAGCTTCTATTATGTGTCTGACCAACGTTCTCGAATGACTTTGTTACCCCTGAACTCGTAACCTAGATTGAAGGTAAACCAATAACTATGAGGAAAGTAGCTTCTATTATGTGTCTGACCAACGTTCTTGAATGACTTTGTTACCCCTGAACTCGTAACCTAGATTGAAGGTAAACCAATAACTATGAGGAAAGTAGCTTCAATTATGTGTCTGACCAACGTTCTCGAATGACTTTGTAACCCCTGAACTCGTAACCTAGATTGAGGGTAAATCAATAACTATGAGGAAAGGAGCATCAACTATGTGCCAGACCAACGTTCTCGAATGACTTTGTTACCCCTGAACTCGTAACCTAGATAAATGCAACAGTCAAGAGGGCGTTGGTGAAAGGTTGCACGTGATAAGGGTGGCAAGGTGTTGACGGGTCAGGGTAGGCTGTCCTCTCTGGCAAACATATGGGTTGATGACAGACAGAGAGTCAGGATGTTGTGAGAACATCCTGTATTGTAAGGACTGTTCGGAAGCCTGTCTTCAGATGAATTAAATATTGTTCTTAAATGAAAATTACTGTCGCGTAGATGCTGGGACTTTCCCACAAGGAGCTGTGAAATACTAAGTTCTATATCTCTTATGATAAAAATATTTGTGCTAATAATTTGGTTAGTTAGTGAGGTCTGACAATACAACTCGTTTAATTAAACTGCATACATTTATATGGGACTGCACTAACTTTCATTATTGGACCCCAAAATATCTTATAATTAGAGAAACCAAATTTAGCACTGGAAGTGACATCTATCTCTGTGTATATAAACAACATCAATGAATCTACTAAATTATCCTTTAATAATAAAGGTATCTCTGATCACTTACTTAAAAATATATAAATTTGGCAACGTGATGCGTAATTAACATAAATGAAATTTGACTATTGATCTACTAAGTTACGTAACTTATTGTACATTACAACATGATTGTAATGGGAATATATTTATGTTCAAAATTGTTTAACGAGTAGACTCTTTGAAGGAAGATCTAGGATTAAACGTTTGTATGCAACAAACATACTATTAATATATTGATATTGCTATCGAGCAGGCATATTCGATAAAATAAACACTATAATCTATTTTTTCCTGAGATTAAAACAAGATTTAAATGCTTATATGACTTCTAAATGAGCTTATGTAATATATATTTGTTTGTAGCTGTTTCTATAAATAAAATCATCTCTAGATAGTTTCATTAAATCAGTAATAAGTGTATGGGTGTGTGTTTTTGCTGTTGTGTATATGTATATGTAAATCAATTGTCAGGTCTTATGTAAAATCTCTTTTGCTTGTCTTTTAGAGTTCTTTTTTCTTTATAGATTAGATATTCTTTTGTTAGATCAATTCCTGAAGGATGCCATTTTATTTCTTTTATGCATTTTTTGTTTAAACATTCTTGTACGATTAGACGATTCATTTTATTATAATACTAGGGGGCACCCCTGCACGCTTCGCGTGCCAACCCCGTCGTCACTCGCTACGCTCGTGAGGTATGCTCGGCCTGCGGCCTCACCAGGACACTCTGCTACAGTCCCATTTTTGGATCTTGGCATGTCGCCTCGTGAGGAAGATCGATCTACGACCTTACCAGGACTCTTAAGCAGTTTTCTATGAACTATAAATTAAAAAAAAAAAAATACCTTTTTAGAAGGCATGTCATAAAAAGTAAACTGCAAAACAAATAATTATTAATTTTTTATTTTTACGTTTCACCACATATTTTAATTACCGAGGAAAAAAGGTTAACACCGAATACAGATCACCTGATCAAGTAAAAGTAGCGTGTGCTACACTCTCAAGGTGAAATGTAGAACTACAATAAATCAAAACATATACAGTACTGTTGTTGTGAGAACTTCAATCTGCTTATGGCATGTGAAACTACATTAAACCACACAGTCATATGTTTTTTGTAAACAATTCAGATTCTCCATTTGAATAACATGGGATCTTTAGGAGCCCGTGGGGTGGGACCCTGTGGACGGATCTGCATCAAACTTCACAGAAACCATCTCGGGAGTATAGAAGACAACATTCTAAAGTTTCATGGCGATCGGTTGGATGGTTTGGCAGCGCATAAACTTCAAACATATATATATATATATATATATATATATATATATATATATATATATATATATATACAAACATCCTCTTTTATAAATATAGATACTCCTTTCCTTTCTCAGTTTAATTTTATTAGAAGAATAATAGTGATTGGATGAGCTAAATTATTTTAACCCTTTCTTGATTATCGAGGAACATTTCAAAGATAATATCGTGATATTCAATTATAAACACTTTAAGAACCTTCAGTGTTCCTGTTTGCGGACGGGTGCTGATAAACTACAAAATACTTTTTGTTGTGGTCTATTCACTCCCGTTATTCTGCATCTTCGTCAGTTAATATCGAAAAGTAGATTAGCCTGTTGATTTCTTAAGGATGCAGCGAACGCTTAATTGGTACCAGTTACAAATAGATATCGACTAATGTGTATCATTACAGACCTGTAGTAACAGTTACGTTCTACGTTTAACCTTGAGGATTTGGGGGAATAAAAGAAGGGACTGACAAGAAGTGGTCTGCCATCCACATCGTAAACTGGAGAAATAACTAAACGAAATACATTCAGCTCACATTGGATGCAACCTCTATTTCTTTCTTCTCTGTGTTTCCACGACCACTTCTCTCACAGTCGGCGCTCACCACTAACGTCAATCACCAACTGGTGTTTTTCTGTGTATTAAGTGGTGTATACAAAAATAGTTTTTTAAGTAGGATGAGGTAGTAAGAAGCACCTGAAGACGACTTGAGTTTCAATTTCGAAACGTTATGTTAGTATTAAAAACACTTCAAGAGTTAAAAATCTCCCACAAATTTACCAATATCAAGATATAAACTCACAATCTCACGGTCTAATGTCATTAAGTGATTGCCATCGTTTTTAGCCATTTTAAACTAACTAAAACGCGCCTTCTAGATTAGGGATGGCAAATTTTTCAAAAAATCGATATATCGCAAATCAAATACCGATCTAACAATAATATCGAAAGAAAAATATCGATATATCGGGTAACTGATATATCGAACTGTTAATGATTTGTCTATTTAAAATGATGACTAACTCTTTTATGTCATGACCAAAAATACACTCATGTTTCGTTGTCGCTGTATAGAATAGCGTACTGAATGTAAAGATTAAATACATTTATCTAAACGAAACAAGTTGTGGTCTGTCGGGTTGAATGAAAAAAATCGAAATAAGTATAATTGTACCTCTAATTGTTATGTTAATTATAAAAGAATAATGTAGACATTTCACTTCATTTACCTCTTTCACCCACAAGTCTACAATAAACAACAATTAGTGCGCTAACCTCACGTAAAAATACTGAATAAATTTACATTATTATTTCAATGCATGTTTTGTACGCTTAAGAGGCAATTTAAATGTATTTTTTTCGAATAGTGATGATTTTGAGGAGAGAGAATAACATTAATATTTAGTGATATAACTCATCGTACTAAAATATCGATATGGCCGATATTATCGAAAGAAAATATCGATACTAACATATCGATATATCGAAACCTATGCATCGATGTTTCCGATATATCGATACATCGTTGCCATCCGTATTCCAGAGTGAGTGGGACCAGAAGAGTTAACATTAGCGTTGCTGCGCCTGTTTGTTTTGGCTCGTGTTAGGACGATACAATCGACCTGCTACGAACCACATGGGCGAGTATTTACAAATACTTGTCGCGTAAATCACCGCCCCTCTAAACATCCCCGTCAGGCTGCGAGGTGCGATGCGCGTGAATATCGACACCGGGATCTTCGATAGTTCGATATATTGATAGGTCCCGAAAATACTTAAAATTTTTTACGTTACAGGAGAATTACTAGTTTAATTTATTCTTTTTTTTTAAGGGTAAGAATTAAGATTTAAGGGAGACCGGTGTTGTTTAAAAGAAGGTATATTCATGTCAGAAAAGGGAATGATTATTTATCTATGTTAAAAAAAATTACCCTAGTATTATGATAATCAATATAAATAAACAGTTACTTTCCTTTAACTTGTCTCAGATTTATAATAAACATGTTCATATCCGTAGGAGGGGAGGGAAGGGGAGAACACACGAACATATTCACTCACACTTTTTGGTCAACACGTCGAATTTATAAATTAATAATGAAAAATTGTTATAACACAAAAATGATTGATGATTACGTATACGATGCTGACACATGTTGATATTTTAAGGCAAGTATAAGGAATTAAACGCGCATATAATGAATATGAACGTCCTTGTAGTCTGATGATTATATGAGATTTGCTCATGCCATGGATAAAAAAGAAACAGAGGTCGCTTTCTTATGGCCTGAGAGAACGCCGTCAAAGTGGCAGTTAAAACTGATTAGAACTAATATAAATCTTCATAGTACTACTAGCTGCTAGTAATAATTGCTACAGTGTGTTGATTCTTGATAATTTGTGAGTATAAGGGAGGGACCGACTACTGTAAGTGCTGGCCCCATCATCGTATAGACAACTGGAGAAATAACTACTCGACACCTACACACACGTTTGGCAAACCACCTCTGTTTCTTTCTTCTCTGTGCTTATGCTCAGAAAGCGTCATTATTAAATAACCAACGCATCATACAGTGGAGGGGCCTTTAGTTAGAGGCAGCTTGCTGTGAACTCTATGCAGAGCGTCCGCTCAATGGTTGCCATCGACGTCGACACTACTAGAGAAGTCTGGGGCGTCCATGTTGGATGGTAGTCAGGGATCGGATACTGTTTAAGGGAGAGAACTGAGTATCAGGCTGGTCAGTTAGCTTAAAATCATACCAATACTACGTGGTTCGGATTCCATGTAAAACTGTAGGCCTCTTAGTTGCCCTGGCTACAGGGCTATTAATAAATAGATTTTTTTTAAATAGTTGACTCTAGTTAGTAACAATTACTACACTCATCACTCTGATTCACATCTCATATTCGCACATATCTCTACGATTGACGTCTTATTGATGAATAATGAATACGCAATGATCAGGGGGAGAGAGAGGTGACTTTCCCTCTAACATTGTGTGCCATCTAACACCATCATTGAAGACAAAGAATGCCGATGTTTTAGAGCTGGCTAGCAGTGCTCTTGTCTTCTTAGAAACCTACGCGTGACTGACTGTTTGCCATCTCGATAATCATGATTTATGACTACCAACTCTGTCACAAGATGCGGCAAAATACTTCACACACTCAGGGACTTTGCAACGAGTTCTCTGTACTTGTCCAGTAAACAGACCATGATCGTGATGTTTATTGAGCTGAAGTCCGTACAACAACGTGAGAATGCTATAGTCGTGACCTATCACCTCGTATGATCCAAACACACTGTTCAGGATTTGAGCACAATGCCTAACGTACATAATTAGGTGGAATTTATAGATACTTCTTAATCCACTAAAGGAGATGAAAAGAAATGCCGATGAGGAAAGAAAACTCAAACGTTAACAAAATTTACATTTGATCTCACGTAATTGATTGGAGTACGTGTTAATATACAAGAAGTGTTGGTACCACTACAATCGAATAAAAAAATGTTGAAAGAGGACTGATGATTGTCAGCAGAAAATCTTTATTGGCTCGATAATTTTTTGGCGAATGGTCTTACATTGTAACTAAATATGTATTATAATAGTTTTAAATAGAAAGACTAAATAAACAAAAAAGTTTATACGCTTTTAGAGCAAAGTTAGTAGGAAAATATAGTATCAATGGCTATTTTTAGTAGTTGCAGCTTGAAAATTACATTATTTATTTGTAAAACACCGCATTCAATATTTGGCTGAATATGGATTTTTAATGAGTATAATGAATGCGTATGGATTAATTTAGTATTTTTTTATAAGGGAAATAAACTATTATGTAGAAAGATTCTTTAAACACAAGCTCAAAATTCCTTGGGGACGACCGGACAACACTTCTTAGCTTTTGAAGTTTGGCAACTCCAACTATGCTACCAACCAACATAATAGCTGAATTGTTAATTATTTTTTTGCAATTACAAAAATTAACATAAAAAGTATAGTAAATACCAACTTTAATAATCTAAAATAAATTAAGTGGTGTATATATTTTTAGGTTTTGAGTAGGCCCCAACAATTCTTTATTTTACTTATTTAAAAAACAATGTAAAATTCTGATGGGTCTAAACTCTTCTATCATGTTTTCGTCAATATAACACTACTATCAAGTACTGTATATCGATTGAGCAACGGTAATTTACCACAGCAAGCAGGGGGAATACCACATCGTTCTACTTGAATAAAACTAATCGTCCGTGATTCCTTGGAGGGCTGTCCAAGACGGAGAGGGAACTTGGCCAGATGGACGTCGTCAGGCGAGGGTGAGAGCTAAAAATGTCTTCCGAAGAACATAAATCCCAGGAGGTAATTCGAAATGTTATATATATATAGGTCGTTGATTCATCTAGCATGGACAATGCTTGGTGGTTGTGGATTGTTCAGTAAGTTTTAATAAGTCGAATTCAATTTGAACCTAAAATAGTAAAGAAGAAATTTATCTTTTAATTTTCGACTTAAGTTTTTGCCAGACACATTCCCCAGAAAATATCTGGGAACGTCTATAATGCAAAGTCTAAAAATTAAGACCTGTCACTTACCAGAGGGTGTTCATAGGGATATTTGGTGGCTTACCAGTAGTTGTGTTCATATGGAAGTTTGGTAACTTAACAGCAGTAGGGGTTCTGTAGAAGTTAAGTGACTTACCAGTATATGGAAGTTTGGTTGCTTTCCAGTAGTCGCATTCATATGGAAGTTTGGTGCCTTACCATTAGTTGTATTCATATGGAAGTTTGGTAACTTACTAGCAGTAGGGTTTCTGTGGAAGTTAGGTCACTTACCAGTGGTCGTGTTCATACGGAAGTTTGGTTGATTTCCATTTTTGTTCATATGGAAGTTTGGTGGCTTACCAGGAGTTGTAAGTTTAGTGGCTTCCAGTAGTTGTGTTTATATGGAAATTAGGTGACGTGTAGACTTACCAGTAGATGTGTTCATATTTAAATTGAGTTAATTACCAGAAATCGTGTTCAATTGGAAGCTTGTTGACTTACCAGTAGTAGTGTACATATGGAAGTTTGGTGAATTACCAGCAGTCGTCGTGTTCATATTGAAATTAGCTGAATTTCGTACCAGTTGGCGTTTTCATATGAAAGGCCATTTTTTAACTGGATCACCGTTGTTATTTTCATCGAACATGATTGGATATGTTGTGGTTCAAAACACACACGATCTTTTTAATGCGTAGTTCATTCCGGCTTAAAACAGATTTTTACTGCACAAGTTTTACACATATAACAAGTTCTGTAAAATGTTATGTAAAAATAAAACTACGAGATGAATAATTAAATTCAACTACAGTATATTTTAACGCGACACACATAGATTGTAATATGTTTTTGGACTTGACATTACTCTGTTTACACTCACAGGCAGCGCCTTACGTCCAATATTCCCAGATGTAAGGGGTGTTTTACGAAGAGGTCAACATTACAGCTCCCTCGGGACTCTGGGACTCTCAACCGTAAAATGTTACCACCTACCCCGCCAGTGTGATTCTTATTTACTGCTTCACTTACTTCCCTGTCCGTTCATCAAAGACAGTGTGATCATTTTTTACAATCCGTTGGAGAGGAGAGATACGTTCTTCTAAAAATTAATTCGCACCAAACATCCTTTAGTAATTTGCAGCTGTTTGTAACCATAATGTTTTAAATACATCCACTGTAATATTTATATGAAATAATATTTTATAAAGAAAAAAACATAATAACTATTGCAAAAACATCTCGTAAGGCAGTGCTCCTGCAATTTCAAGTAAAATGTTAGTCTTACAACAATTAATTAATACTTATTAAGTTTATTTTTATTTACAATTATTTACGTTGCATTTTTCTTGAACTATGTTTCCATCTTTCTAGATTACAGTATATTGAGAAAAACTATTTTCTGAGCAACTGATACATAAATTAAGATTTATATTAACAACATTGACATATGTGTATGTTAGGGCCAGGCTAAAGTCTATACCAATAAATGTGGGCTTATTGGGAATGGTTAGATTCGAGCCGACAAATGGATCTTGGACTACTTATTTCGTGTCTTCAAATGTACGTTGGGCTGCTTATTTCGTGACAACAAAAAATGTAGGTTGGACTGTCTATTTTGTGACAACAAATGGAGGTTGGACTGAATATTTCATGAAAAAATGTGATATTGGACTGAGTAGTTCGTGTAGACAAATGGAGTTCGGACTTTCTTTTTCATGTCAACAAATGGAAATTGGACAGCCAATTCTGTATCAACAAATTTGTGTGATATGTAAGATGGACAGCCAATTCCGTATCATAAAATGTGTGACCTATGTTAGATTGACTGTCCCTTTCGTATAACATTTTAACAAATACGTATGCTATGCAATATGGACTTTCAATTCCTTATAAAAAAAGTTATAAAAAAATAAAAAAAAAACGTGTTTTATATGCAAGATAGACTGTCAATTTCTTATCAACAAACTTGTGTGCAATGTAAGGTGGACTGCCAATTTCGTATCAACAAATATGTGTCATATGCAAGATAGACTGTCAATTTCATATCAACAAACTTGTGTGCTATGTAAGGTGGACTGTCAATTTTGTATCAACAAATGTATGTGCTATATAGATAATAAATGTGTTTGAATTAGGGAGATGATAGACAACCATTTTCGTGTAAAGATTTCTGACATTTTAGATACCAGATGAGCAACCAATTTTTATAGCTTTCCTCTGGCTTTGGACCAAATTTAACTTTTATACGAGAAGCTTCAGCCTTGATAAATGTTAGAAGTCTTGCAAGAAAATGGGTATTCTTGGGGCAGACATACGTGCTTCCAGCTGGCTTACGCCGGAAACCGGTGAATCAGTTCCACACCCTGAGGGTGGTGGAACCCTGACCCTTGGTCTGAGGAGGGACATATAGGACGGGGCGATTACTATTTCCGTCTGGGGTGAGAAGTTGGTGTCATATGCACCCATGAATCACTGGCGTATACATATGTACAATTTCCGTTCAACCACTTATTGAAGTACAATAGTTAGTATTTTAGTATTTCCCATACTACATAAGAGGCGTTACACAGTTCACACAAACATCACACAGCTCACAAGACATTAAAAAATTCACACGGATATTACAAAACTCACACATCTCACACATACATCAGACAACACAAACAGACACCAGCCAACTAATACAGACATCATACAACTTATACAGACATCAGACGACTCAGAGAGACTTCATACAGCTTAATCAGATATCACACAACTTACACAGACATCATATAGCCCACACATTCATCACACAGCTCACAAAGACCTTATAAAACGTATACATACATCAGAAAACTCACATAGACATCACACAACTCACACAAATATCACACTACTTACACGTACATCACACAACTGACAAAGAATCATACAGCTCACGCAGATATCACACAACTCACGCAGACATTACACAACTCACACAGACATCACACTATTCTGATGAATCACAATTTGTCATGATATTTTAAACTTAATCCGGTGTAAATCCTTCTAATTTGAACACTATTCAATATTATTTTTATTACTATTCATTTCTAAAACACTGATCGTAGACATATGGACGAATATGAGGGGTGAATGAGTGTGATGAGTATAGATGAATGAGAGTAGTCATTGTTACTATCTGAGTTCGACTTAGCTCAGAAAGAACTATTTATTAAGAGCACAATACCCAGGTCAACTATGTTACCTACAGCTTTACGTGGAATCTGAACTACGTAGTGTTGGTTTGATTTTCAGCTAACTGACAAGTCTGACTGTCAGTTCTCCTCCCTACATAGCGTCTTGACTACCATTCAACATAAATACCCCAGACTTCTCTAGTAGTGTTCACGTTGATGGCAACCATTGAGCGGATGTCGTGTCGGTATTAAGAGGACCGAGCATGGAACATATCGCCTACAATCTCCCAAACACTTTGTCCCCAAGTAGCTGGGTTACAATTTTAATGTAGTTTACCTAAATCGATCAACATTATACAGGCCTATGTGTTCTGTTGTTCTTAAAGTGTAATATTATCGTGTAAAGTAACATTTCATATTTTTAAATAACAACTGTCAAACATTAACGTGTTCATTAGTGTAATTAATTTTCTTAATTAAATTATTTTCAAGCCAAATACATTTAGGGGAAAGAACCAACAAATCTAATGAAACCTTAAGGTGGTGAACAGTTTAAAACGTACCTTCTAACCCCGTTACATCTATAAAGGTTTGTCTCTCCTCTCCCTCCTCTTAACTCTACAGCAACCCCCGACTCTCCTGTAAATTGCTAAAGCTCGCATTTGCGCCATTAGGCAGGAATTGGCATTAGACTTCTCGACTGAAACGCCCAGAATGGGAACTTCGGGGTGGAGTTAATGTAACCTGTTAAACTGATAGCTTCACCTAAATACAATTAACGAAACACGTCTCTACCTTTCGAATTGAAATGTCTATAAACAGGAAAGGGTTAAATACTTCATCAGAATCGGAATAGTTTATTTTTTCATAGTTACAATCTTGGGTCTCAACAAATTACAAAACATTTATAGTTGGTTTGTTTGGCACATGTTAACAAACATATTAGTAAAAATAATAACATACTAAAGATTTAAAAATAAATGAAATGTTCATAAATTGACAATTTGTATAAGTTAGTAAGAAAACAAGTGCTCTTGGCGTCGGTGCTTAGAATTTAAACTCAAAATGTACAACCAGAAACAAAATAGTGAAATATAAAGCAACATTAAATTAAATTATTGCATAACAAGCATTAAATCTGAAAAAGACAAAATAAAAATCCTAAATAAACAGTCCATTTTACTTCTCTTAGTAATAATAATAATTGTATTTTTATATATTGTATAACTTATTTCTATTCATTTAATTTCATGTAACACTACTAAAACTTCAATATTGAGAAAAAATTATCAAAAAAGTAATATTTATTATAAGTTTAACGAAAAAAAAACAGTGGAGTTGAATAATTTCAGAAATAAATAACTGTAAAATGTTATAGTTGAGAACATAGTAACCAAACAATAATGAGGGCGTTAGTAATAGAAAAACTTTTAAAATTTAACAAATTTTCCGGCATACTATTACATATTTTCGGTAAAATGTAATCAAGTGAGTTTTTTCCGCATGTATTACAAATCTATGCAATACAAACCTTAATAAATTTCTAAATGAATAATTTGTTTTAACGTTTGCGTACTTGTAGGAATCTGACTGGTAATATTTCTGAATAATTTTAAATTCAAATAGCCATTTACAATTCAATGTACTATATTCATATCACATGACTATGTTAAATTTTGATTTCACTCAATATTTTTTAAACACTTCACAGATAAATTGATAGAGTTTATAATTTAAACTCAAAAGCAATGTTAGTATGAAAAAATCACTTTATACGGATTTTAACAGGGACCTAATACAGGCCGTTTCTTTTAAAACGCAACCCATGCTTTTAAATGGGCTGAATTTCAACTACAATACTGTAGATACAATTAACAATGCATAAACAGTTAATAGAATGGGTTCAGAATACTGTTCTAAAGCATCTTGACATAAAACAAACAATTTTGTTTTAAAATTCCTCCACAAAAACCACTGTCTAGTCTTTGCTAAAACCATGTTTCTAACCTCAACTTAATGATACTGTCCGAGTCCGAAACACAAATAAAGTGAACACTGCAACAACATAAATCAGCTGATAGCTAAGGAAGAAGAAGAACCAGGAATACCAACCTATGAACTTGTAATTATCTTCAACCTTAATTTTCTGTACTTGTAAATATGGTTGCGTTTTAAAAGAAACACCCTATAAAATTAAGTTTGTGCCAGGTCAATTTTTAAAATATTAAATAAAATTGTATTTAACACAATGTTCTTTATTTTGTTGCAAAGTACTTATTTTTGAGGATCAAACTTATTTTATTAGTAACAAACAAACGTTTCGATATTGGTTTGATGTGTCATCCTCAGCATATATTCCGCTGATGTCGGTCGTTTAATGCTGATTATTTTATAGTTGTACCATATTGGGCCTTTTGTAAAGTGAAACCACTGATTATATAAACACACTTTATCTATATTCTTTAAATTCAACAATTTTAATTTAACTCACTGTCAAATTGAAGAAGGAAGGCTGTTCGAACATTTACTTTGACAACAAATGGTGTTAAAGTGTTGGTGTTTAAACTTTTCTAACATCGTAGATAATTTTAAATTTTTATAAGAAATTAGTAAAATTGTTAGATATTTACACACACTTTTGCTGTAATAAAACTGAATCAAAGCTCTAGGTCTACTAATTAAACCAGCTCAGTTAAAATTATTTTTTTTTATATAAATGAAATATTTTTTAAATTTTAGAGAAAATTTACTGTAACACACTATTGTGGCAAGGAACAAGTTAAAATGTTGAAAATCAGTAAATTTTAAATTCTCAGTTCTTTTTACTTTCTCCCATATGCGTTAGCATAGAGGAAGTACTGTATTGCCATAGTCAAAAAAAATTTTTTTTTAAAATTTCTTGGTCTAAAAATCCATTTTAAGGTCCCCTGAACCAAAAAAGTGTTTTTTTTCGAAAGAACTATTTGTGTCTGTCCGTATATGTATATGTGCAGTTCACTGGAGACTAAACTGATGGATCAATTTATATGAAATTTGATATGTAGGTTTTTTTAGCCAATATCTTGAGACCAATGTTTTCACTTTTTTCGAATTTTTTTATGGCCAAAAATATAAAAAAAGGGAATTTTCTTTTAAAAACAGATTTTTTTATTACATTTTCAGAAAATATGTGAATTATAATTTAAAATATTTTAGTAAAAACCGCATGTCTCTAACTTGACTAGTTTTTGAGTTATAGCAAAACAACATATTCGGGAATCAAACTGGTAATTTTCAAAGTTTTGATTTGTAGTGTTAAATATGAGGGGAAAGTTTGTGCCAATTCTTTGAACCATTTATTTTTATTAAATTACATTATTTTACTTTATCATTATTTTGTTTATTTCGTTACAAATTCTTGAGTTATATTCTGTACTGCCTATGTTTTCAGGACTGTCCTCGCGCCTTCTTATGCTCGTCTTGGTGCTGCGCACATCCACCGGTCCAGGTAATGGACGGAGGATGGATGTAACCAATAATTACGCGCGAGAGTCTGTCAGCGCGCCAAGCGGCCTCCAGTTACCTTCCATTATCGAATTGTTTAAACAAACAGCCGATCGGAGTGAGAGTCGTCGTGGACCGTAGGCGTTCCTGGGTCTCTATCAGCCATCTAGAGATTTATCAGTTTAATTAAATACATTACGTGATTTAAATTAATAGGCTGATGACGGAGTGGTTAAGATCCAAGATGGCCTCCGCTATAAATAACGGATAATTGTACGTTGAGACTTAAGCTATGCTATGAATATCTTTGACAACCGCACCGCAAGGAACTAACTTTCAAGTACCATGAAATTGTTATCAATGCCTAATTATTTAATATTTCATTTAATATCTCTTTTTTAATAAAAAAATAATACGCAAAAGCCAATGTTTGTAATGTGATCTGGTTAACTTTAGAACTTGCTTCGAGATAATTTTAAAGTAAGATTAATACATGATTATTCAGACATTTTGTCCGTTTGCAGCTGGTTAAGAGTCTGCAGAGGCTGTCGGTCACGTTCGTTTTAATCCCATAAGAACAATGTTATTTTCTAAACGGACATACGATTACGCGTATCCAAACTAAACAGTTATTTTTTAACGGATTTTTATCAAACAAATTGTATTTTATCAAGAGTGGAATTGCTTGTGAATTCCTAATTAGTTTTATGGAAAAAAAACAAAAATATTTAGTTTTAAGTTTTTATTTTCACATATTTTTCAAAACTAGTCGTATGTATTCAAAATATCAAAAACAAACCCAATGCGCAATATGATAACGTTTAAAATAACACCTCAAAGTCAACCTTGGTCAATAAATAACAAACAAATATGGATTCGTAAATAACATTGTTCTTATGGGATTAAAACCTACATGGCCGACAGCATCTGCAGACTCTTAAGTAGGCTTTAGTAATTCCTAAATCAACATTTGAAGAAGACATTCTTCTAAAAAACTATGTTTTGTTTCTTTTTAAATTTGAAATATCTTTTATACAACTTAACTAAATACCACGTGCAAAACATACTCAAAACTGGGCTTTTTCTAAATTGTGCGTTATTTCAACAACGGTAGATTCGGTTGATGGGTGGGAAAGTCTTCACGAGTGTTGAAATGAAAGGATCAAAGAGGATTTGTTGAGTAAAGTTACCAGAAGTCGAGAACACAAGGGATTGTGTTATGAGTGTTTGCGGTACTGGAAATAGAAACTTTTTTCTAATATAATAGAAGAGATAGAGAAATATGAGAATGAAGTTAGTTAACACCACAGAGAAAAAACAGAGGTCGCATCCAATAGTGCGCTAAATGTGTGTCGAGCAGTTATTCCTCGTATTTTCCATGTGATGGCAGGGCCACCACCTTGTCAGTCCCTACCTAAAGAGGATAAATCTAGTAATTATTACTGCTGATGTTTAATTATGTATATTAGTTACATTCTATATAAAACTGCCTCGGAGCCGTTTACTGCAGCCATAAAAGGCGACTTCTCTTTCTTTTTTCTCTGTGGTTAAATTAAATCGATTATTATTCGGTTTAAAGAATCACACTTTCACTTAATTAAGGGAAACTGCAGCTTTTCCATGGAGATCGTTTAGAATCCTTTCCCTCGCCAATAAATGTCCGTCCTTTCCTCTCCTACACAGAGGATTCTCTCCTATGTAAGATCATCTGAAGAGGACTATCCTGAGCTGGTTCTGTTGTTCATTGTCAAGATATGGCTGATCTATTTATCACAATCCCAGATGACAATCTCGTCAAGGTATCAAGTTAGAGGTCGTTGGGAGTAGTCTAATCTCCATCTCGCCCCCTCCCCTAAGTGAGTAGAGGCATTCCTCTCTCGCTGGGTGTCACAGTCACTTGTCATTCTCTATCATTAATATCAGCTGTTGACCTCCTGACCTTGGCAGATATATTCATTACTCAACGACAGCTCAAGGTTTTGATCGGACGTACTCTTTGTTGTCGATAAATTAGCATAAGATTTTTTTTCAAATCTTGTCTCATTCTGTCAAATTAGAGAAAAATATTACCGCATTTCTACGACACATCTAAAAGCGTACATCCAATCAAATGTGTGATTATTATTGGATGGAAATGTAAAATTAGGGAAAATGGCAAATCATTATTTATCAGTGGGTATTTAGTGAGTTAAATTACCTTAACTACAGACTGTAACTACCTAGCAGGTTCATCCTGATTTACAAACTGAAATGTAATGAGTTTATCATTTCAAGGGTATTATCAGGAACAAATTGTACTATTTCTGAGTTAAAGTATACAAAATAAATATACAGAGGTCGCACCCAATAGTATCGCTGATCGCTGAACGTGTGTTGACTAGTATCGAATAGTCATTTCTCCAGTTTGTAATGCGATGGTTAAGCCAGCACCTTGTCAGCCCCCTCAATCCTCAAAGATAAAAATAGTAATAATTACTACAAAAATACATAAACAACAGTTGTAATGTAGGCCTATTTATAATTAATAGTCACTGAAGCGTTCGCTGCAGCCATAAGAAAGAACGCTAACTCTGTCTATTTCTTCTCTGTGGTATACCACAGCTTATAAAAAAACACACACTGCTAAAAAACTAAACTATAATGACTAAACTGTACAGTGCTTTGATTATTTATAATAATCAGTACACCATATTTATTACAACTGTTAACTTTTTTGCTATAAAATAAAACTTGTTTCTTTTTAAATTTATAAAAAAACAAAACTTTGGGATGAACTTTTATATGCCACTAGGGGACACCCATGCACGCTTCGCGTGCCAACCCCGACTCTCGCTGCTCTCGATACACATCAACCTTCGGCCTCGGCATATGAATTTTGACTAAAAGTAATAGTAGACTAAATCTATAACGTAAAATCACAATATTAAATGTATTTACAGAATTCCACTTACATTACTTACGTTGTTATCTATTTATTAGTTTAAATACCTAGTGGTATTAAATAGCCTATTTCAAACGTGTTCATTTCATTTGTTTTTGTTTGACAGCTGAAGACTAAACTTTTTAATTCAATAGTATAACATCAAACATACAAAATAAACAGGTTTATTTATTTACAAAACAGCTGTTATTAATTTACTGAAATCAACCCAATGTTGATTTCTTATGGATTTCTTACGGAAAAAAGGAAATTTTGAGTGGCTGTTTGTACCCCTTAGGAATGGAATTTCGAAAAATTCTCTCTTAGTGCACCTCTAGGGCATAGGATAAGTATATGTACTAAATTTCATGTCTATATTTTATGGTTTTTGCTGGGTGATGTTGAATCAGTCAGTGAGTGAGTCAGGACTTGTGTTTTTATATATTTAGATGAGATGTCTGGTGAATTGCATAATTCAATCAGCTAAGGTACCGTAAGTTGAAATCAGTCGAGTTTATAAAAAAGTTATGCTGGAACGAACATACGTACTTACCCAGGTGTTCAAAGAATAACACATCTTTTTATGCAGGCATTCGTTTTTCATTTTCATTGTTCCATCTATTTTACTTTCTCCCACAAGCGTTAGTATTGAGGAAGTATTGTGATCATATAACAAAAGTCTTTACAAATTGGTCTAAAAATGCATTTTAGGGTCCCCTGAACACAAAAAAATTAAAAAAGGTTTGTCCGTATGTGTGTCTGTAGGGCCTATGTATGTGCAGCGAAGGTTTTATGAAATTTGGTATGGAGATTTATTTAGCCAATATAAACCTTTTTTTCAGGAAAAATGTGAATCACAATTTAAAATATTTTAGTAAAAACCGCATGTCTCTAACTTAGTTAATAATAAATAAATAATAATAATAAATATTTGTATAGCGGAACAATTTAACATTGCATGCAATCGTCAAGATATTATGAATAAATATTACTAAAATTTTCCATTCACTCCATGACATCTAGGACTCTTTCAAACATACAGAATGGTCACATTCATTCAAACCTCATTCATTCGAATTTAGCCCACTCTGGTCTGTCGGTCAGTCGGTTACCCAATCATGTGCCATAAACTCGTCAATGTTGTAGAATGCGTGAGTAATTAATGATGTTTTTAGACGAGTTTTAAACGCCTTAGGCATTGGGGCACTTTTAATGTGATCAGGTAACTTGTTGAATAATTGAACTCCTGCCTGCGAGGGTAAATGTTCGTGAACTACCATCCTGTGTCTCCCAGTTCGGTAGTTCTCCCTGCCTCTAGTTTCATAAGGGTGTATGTCGCTACCTCTTATGTGATTGCATTTAGACCTAAAGAATATGCGTGTTTCTAAGATATAGAGGCAAGGTAGAGTCAACAGTTTTACATTTATGAAGGCTGGCTTGCACGACTCTCTTCTATTCAATTTCGCAATTATTCGAACTGCTTTTTTTGCAGGAGGAATACTTTAGACAGGTGTACGTTTGCGTAACCTCCCCATAGTACCAGTCCGTAAGACGTGAGGGTAGATTACACCATAATACGCCGTTATCAGTATCTGAGTCGGGCAGTATTTGAATAGTTGTCTTAAAACATGGATGCCTGAGGACAGCTTAGAACAAACATGGTCTACGTGACAGTCCCAAGTCATTCCTCGATCGAGATGAATTCCGAGGAATTTTGTCGAGTAGACTTCTTCAACCTCAGTTTCATCCAACATGATTGTTGGACTACAATCTGAGTCAGTCTGTCGCAAGCAGTACTGTATGAATGATGATTTGACTGGGTTTGTTTTAAGGTTGAGCTCGTTGAAATGCTGAATTGAATTATTGAGCTCCATGAATGCAATCCTTTCCAGTTCTGTGTTTGAGTTATGGCAAAGGTTTTGAGTTATGGCAAAAAGAAAATATTTGGGAATCAAACTGGTAATTTTCAAAGTTTTGATCTTTTAGAGTTCAAGTTTGAGGGGAAAGTTTGAGCCAATTCTTTGGAACCATTTATTTAAACGACAGGAGTGTCATTCTTGTACTTGGTAAGGATTGATGACGTCAGCAGTTGGAAACAGCTGATTTCACCATCGATCAAACCCGAGATAATGTATGCTTGGTGTCCCTCCCTACCTTGGATATATCACATCCATTACCTATGATGACAGGTATGTAGATGTTGCCATAAGGCGTGACTGACCACCCTTCTAGGGCCAGAACAGCTGAACCCCAGGATGATACGTAGGCGGACACCAACATGATTTACTAGTAGTCATTCGAAGAAATAAAAACCCTACAAAAATAACAAATAAAATTGACATGGACAGCCAAGCAGCCTCACGGAAAGAACAGAAACATCACATGAAATGCTGACTCTAAATGTTATAAAAATACAAAAACCTCTTAAACTAAAACGAAATATAGGACATGAAACTATCTCAATCTTGCAATCAATGCAAACCTTCCATAGTCAGAGAAAACATATTTTATGAATGGAAGGAAGACATACAAAAATAACATTACTTACGGTTTAGGCAATGAAACTCCTCACTCCTTTAAAAAATGTTTTTAATCAGTGAGAATGTAAATTCTGAGACTTAACTCTCATAATTTTTTAATCACAATATCCGAGCATACAGATATATATTTTGTCTTCTTCTTCATGAAGCACAAAGTATGAAGTAAATAATTTCAGTTACTTAGTAAAATATGCTTTAAAAACTACACATTCCTTACACAATTTTCAAAAAATAAAAGAAATTTATAACGAGGTAATTTTTAAATTTAGCTCTAAAATTAGTCTGTTTTGTTTCTTAGGTCCTGTAACAAAGTGTAAATAAATTTAGCACTCATAAACCATGAAATTTATTAATGTTATGATTTTATAGAATCATATAATTTTCTCCTCATGTTTTAAATGTGTATGACGATATACGTAGTTTCTAATATACATTATACGTTCCAAAATATTTAATCCAAACGCAATAAAAGTTTGTTGCAGGAAAAATGATGCACTGATTCTGTCATGTGGCATAAAGTAAATGACATTATAAGTGGGAATGAAAAATATATGAAATCATCCATTTTATAAATATATACCCCATACTCACCGCCGGAATACCTGTAAGTAAGTGGATAGACCTTTGACCGCTCTTCAAGACACACGACTAACTGTGAGGTTTTTATAGGTTATGTAATTCAAGTTGCTACACATGCAGAAAATTTTAAGTTTGCATAGATTAAGTGATTTAGGTCAGATTAGGTTAGGTTTTTCATATTACCTATATTAGGCTATATCAGGTCATATTCCTGAAACCATTTTTTTAGATTGCAAAAGTTACAGTTCACTTAGTTATTTAATTTACTTGTTTATCTATGATTATTATTGTTTAAGCTATTTTAAATATGTTGTTATAATTAAAAATCACTGTAAATTTAACTAGAATAAATTATTAACTCATTCATATTAGCTTAGGTTAAGTTAAATTAGGCCTAGTTATGTTAGGTTATATTAGGTTAGGTTAGGTTATGGTGGAACATTTTAGGTTAAGTTGGTTGGAATGCTACTTACGACTTTGCAAGAAATAAGTTGGATCAACAGTTCTGAGTATTTAAGTATGGTAAATCCATTTCCACAGTGTAATGTATTATATTTAACTATTACAACATTTTTCATCATATGGTCAAATGATAAATTATTATAAAAGATAAAAACTGAGAGCTAACGGAGCTCAATCATATTCTGTTTAGTGGAAAGGTTAAGATCATGATGTAACCAGTTGATGAGTTGTTATGACGTAGATAACCCCAGACCGACACTGTTTATGAGTCATTAAGTCACAGCTGACACTGTTGTTGACCTACAGTGACCTTGGACAACTCATGTGTAATGTCTTGTCTAACCATATGGAGCAGTGTTTACTTGTTCTGAAGCCAAGTAAAATTTAAATATTCAGTTTTATTTAAAAACATAATGATGCTAAGCCAAGGACAGACATTATGTTTATATTCAATGTCAGGCTATATATAGAATAACTAGGGGTAATACCTGCACGCTTCGAGTGCCAACCCCGTCACTCACTACGCTCGTGAAGGAAGCTCGGCCTTCGGCCTCGCCTGGAGAATTTGCCTTTTACCCCTTTGTAGAACTCGGCCTACGCTCTCGCGGTGTAAAGTTCGGCCTGCGGCCTAATCAAGGCACTCTGCTATAGTCCCATTTTTGGTTCTCGGCAGGTCGCCTCGTGAGGGAGATCGGCATACGGATTCTTAACCTGTTTGACCAGGAATTTTCGTTTTAGGGCAGTGGAGCCCATAAACATAGTATTTTCTAAAACTGATGGCATATTAGTAATTATTTGAAGAATACCTTTAATTTGATACCCCAATTGGGTATATTAGTTTAACATTACCCAATTTGGGGATTTGGAGCACATTTTTTATTTGGGGGAGGGGGGGCAGAGTCCTTAAACGTTGTCTCTTCCAAAATACAATGATATAATGTGATGTGGGAGATGTATACATATAGTTTGATACCCCAGTAGAGCGGATTATTTTAATATTACCCTTTTTTGTTTTTGGATTTTGTTTTTGTTTTGGGGTCATATGCCCCTTATTAATAGCCCTTTTTGAAATCTGATAATATATTTGTATTCAAGAGAAAAATAGCTTCAATTTGATACCACAATTGAGTAGATAACATCAGTATTAAAAATTTTACATTTGTAGCATTTCAAATTTTAAAAATGAGAAGCGTAATGAGAACTCCTGAACAAATTTAAATGCTGGAACATAGAAAGAAAACTATTATTTGAGAAGTTAAAAGAAGAGAGGAATGGCTAAAGGATATATGGGTGTAAAGGAAGATGTTAGTAATATAGTTAGGGAGCAGGAAGTGATGGGGAGGGGGGGGGTTTGAAGTGAATTATTGATACATTAGAATATTTAAGAAGTACTGAATTATTTTTAGAGACGCTGCCAAATTTAGATGTCTTCAGACTACTTAATCCTAATAACAAGAGCTAAAAATGGTATATCCAAAATAATTTACTTGAATAATTATTGGGAGGGGTCCGTTTTTTAGAATTACACTCCATCCACCACAACTCTTGTCTGAACACCTAGGGGTGGCAGAGCGGCGCGACACAGTCCCCAGGGGCCGCTGCTATTGCAATTCTAAGTGCGAAAGTGTGCCCCCCACCGAGAATAGAATTGTTGGGGGGGATGTCGTCCCTCACTCGATGATTGCTGTAACAATGAGAGGGGGGGGGGTTGAAAAGGGACACACTCCCTCGACATTAAGTTAAAAACTACGAACAATACGGGACCAGGAGCAGATCCTTTTAGTATAACTAAATTACGAGGCCCGACACGCGGGGCATGTGTGAAAATTGAACTCTTAAGCTTTGAATTGTCGCTGGTGTGTGGAGTAATCGAAAGGCACCCTCTGTTCCTGGGAGATAACTCATCGCCTTTATAGGGCCTTCACAATCAACTGAATGCGGGGGGGGGGGGGAATGTATCATTTGATACAAAAGCACGCGTAATGAATCCAGTGGTTGAACGTAGCTTTAATTGTCAACTGAGTCACCCTTGTCAGCAGTTCGACTTTTTTTCTCATCTCAAAAGTTATAGTTTCTCGACAAGTTATGTAATTTGTGTTGAATTAACGAAGGTTGTTAGTGTGAATGACTTCGAAATCTTTTTTGCTAAAGTGCCATTAATTTAAAAAAAAATTATAGAAACGGACGCTTACAAGTAAATACATTGGTACACAAATCAAGCAATAAAAACATGTAAAGTTCAGGATCAAGTGTAATAACATTATTTTACATTTAGGTAGTTTTGCATTTTGTTTTAACTTTTTTTATACGATAAAAAACTAGCCATTTGTTTTGTAGCCTATGTGTGTTATTTATTAGTCACCTGCCAGTAGGAGTTCTGATCCGTGAGGTCAGACACAGACCGTCATAAAAGTGCAACCTGATTGGTTGCTCCTCTGGACGGCGTTTTGATCCGCGAAGGAGAAAGTGAGACAGCCGAACAGGGAGGGAAGGCAGCAAATGGGGAATTGAGAGTGAACAACCGGGTGGTTACATGCCGGTCACTCGGCAGAAACATTTTACCTAACAAAGACAACCTATTTGAGGGTGAACAACCGGGTGGTTACATGCCGGTCACTCGGCAGAAACATTTTACCTAACAAAGACAACCTATTTGAGGGTGAACAACCGGGTGGTTACATGCCGGTCACTCGGCAGAAACATTTTACCTAACAAAGACAACCTATTTGAGGGTGAACAACCGGGTGGTTACATGCCGGTCACTCGGCAGAAACATTTTACCTAACAAAGACAACCTATTTGAGAGTGAACAACCGGGTGGTTACATGCCGGTCACTCGGCAGAAACATTTTACCTAACAAAGACAACCTATTTGAGGGTGAACAACCGGGTGGTTACATGCCGGTCACTCGGCAGAAACATTTTACCTAACAAAGACAACCTATTTGAGAGTGAACAACCGGGTGGTTACATGCCGGTCACTCGGCAGAAACATTTTACCTAACAAAGACAACCTATTTGAGGGTGAACAACCGGGTGGTTACATGCCGGTCACTCGGCAGAAACATTTTACCTAACAAAGACAACCTATTTGAGAGTGAACAACCGGGTGGTTACATGCCGGTCACTCGGCAGAAACATTTTACCTAACAAAGACAACCTATTTGAGAGTGAACAACCGGGTGGTTACATGCCGGTCACTCGGCAGAAACATTTTACCTAACAAAGACAACCTATTTGAGGGTGAACAACCGGGTGGTTACATGCCGGTCACTCGGCAGAAACATTTTACCTAACAAAGACAACCTATTTGAGGGTGAACAACCGGGTGGTTACATGCCGGTCACTCGGCAGAAACATTTTACCTAACAGTATATATAGCAAATTATACATATATTAGCAAATTATACATACAAAGCAAATTATATATATATTTGCTTTAGGTATAATGAATCTGCAACCTTATTGACTCTTAATCCAGTTGCTAGATATCTGAAACTGATCCTGATTACTTCCAGAGTGATTTATTTACTAATTTCATCTTCATATTACAACTTTGTCGATCAATTTCTATGAAAGGCTTTGAATTAATTTTAATTTTTAATCTAACAATTACATTATTTAATAATAATAATAGACCTCATAAGATTTATTTTTTAAACAACCTACGTTGCATTGCAATGAAATTTTGAAAGTAAATATAATATACTTTCTAATATATATATATATATATATATATATATATATATATATATATATATAAGTTAGTTCAAGTTCCAATTTATAAATAAATGACATATAGCAATTTTATAAATGTAAAAATCAACATTAAAATTAACGTCCATTAATTAGGAAGAAATAGGTGTAACGTTTAGGTAAACGGACACCTATCGTCTGTATTTTATATAGTAAATAAAATTATATAAATACATTAAAGGTGTAAAAACATAAACGGACCAATTTAAATGTCATTTAATAAAATGAATTCTGCTAACATACTTCATAATCTTTTGAGCTTCATTCAATTAAATTCGTTGTATTACATTAGTTACCACAATGCCTAAACTATGGCTTAAACGCCACATTTTTATTTTATAATTTGACTCCCGTTATGTCTAATATAATAATAATAATCCTTATTGCATCAAACCTCAAATGAGGTAGTATAATATATAATAAATATAATGATGAGTATAATGTACATATAAATTACAGTTGAATATTAAAGAAGTATTGAATTTTGTATAAACATTATTCTAGTTAATAGTTGCATATAATTTTTTTAATTGTTTCACCTCTAGATTTCTTATACCATTTTATAAGGCAATTTATTATATAATTGAATAGCCATAAATTAATAATTTTTGTGTTGTTGAGTATTTACATTGTATAATTTTCAGTTGATTCGCATTTCTTTTTTCATTCATGTATGTTTTTGTTTTGAAGAAATTTATGTAAGTTAATTTCTATAATTATGTAAATTTAAACTGTAATGTAATAAACGAGTAGTGTTTCTCTTACTTTAAAATAAATATAACAGTCTTAATATATGTTTGTCACTTCCTCGTTGTGGAGCAGCAGTTTTATGTTTAAAGTTAATGGCCAATTAATTGTTTTATACCCATATTTAACACCAAGTAAATAATTACGAAAAAAGTAGACTTTCTTATTTATGTTATGTAGCCAACCAAAATGTAATAAACAAGTGGAAAAATTGATACAAATGTTCAAAGTAGCACATTTTAATTTCACTCCTTTTCAGACGAACTACGCTATATATTAAAAACATAGCTTTCAAAAGTTACGGTACTGTATTCTTGTTACGTTTAAATTACATCTCATTCACAAAATTTGGTTGATAAACTATTTGGTTTCAATGTTAACATTGCTGCTATGGTAATAAATCCAATATAGATGCCAGCCTCTGAAGATTCTTAAGCAAGAATTCTCCCTTGGAAACTGAGTTGATGAACCACCAAATGAGTAATATCCGGTACGTTTAAAAGAATGTTATATGTAGGGATGCCTTCAGTCTGCACCCCGAACTGTTCGTTGTAACAAGTTGACTTTTCTTTCGTGGATCAAAACGCCGCCTGAGAGGCAAAGGGATTAATAGGAAATATTTATGACGGTCTGTACCTGACCCCACGGATCGAAATTCCGCCTCACCATATTTTTCAGGCATAAATAAAAATGTGCGTATCTGTAATTACGTTAGTTGTGTTCTATCAATGAATACACATCTATGGAAGCGAAAAGCCAATCTTAATAAATAGTTCGAAAGAATTGGCACAAACTTTCCCCCATATTAAACACTATAAAATCACAACTTTGAAAATTACCAGTTTGATTTCCAAAGATGTTTTTTACCATGTCTCAAAAACTAGTCAAGTTAGAGACATGCGGTTGTTACTAAAATATTTTAAATTGTAATTTTCATATATCCTGAAACTGTAATCTAAATCCTCAGAGCCGTTTTGGGAAAATTCCATTTTTGTATGTTTTTTACCCATAAAAATAAAAAAACTAAAATTTCAAAAAGTGAAAAAATATTCTGGAGATATTAGCTAAATACACATATATACAAAATTTCAGAAAAATTGATTCATCCGTTTGGTCTCCAGCAAACTGCACATGCACACAGACAGACACACATACGGGACAGATATAAACTTTTTTTCTTAAAAAAAAAAACACTTTTTTGGGTTCAGGGAACCCAAAAATGGATTTGCAGACTAAGTTAAAAAATTTTGTCTAAGATCACAATGCTTTCTCAATGCTAACGCATATGTGAAAAAGTAAAAATGTGCGAATCTGTAATTATGTTATTTGTGTTCTATCAATGAATACACGTAAATGTGTATTCATTCATAAAAGTCTACAAAGAGCCATATAAATAAAGAGGAGTGGAAAAGATTTAACTTTCTGTTCAGAAAATGTCTCCAATGTGCATTAAGTAATAAGTACAATATTCAGATCAAAATTTCTACTTCCTCAAAATTACTGAGGTCAGATGGAAACTGTTCTGTTTATTTACCTGGAGAATTTTATTTATTATTATTATTATTTTAAATTATACTTTGACACTTGAACACACTCATTTTTACACGTTTTATTACTTCAATATTTTTAATATCCCTACAGTCTAAACGTTGAAAATATAATAGCATATTTTTTTCAAGATATTTTATATTCTCAAGAATTTTAACTGAATTCATTTTACTTTGTAAAATATCTCGGAGGTACTTGGAAGTTCAGAATTAAGTATATAATGTTAAAGTGTAATCTATTTATTAATTAAAATGTTTTTACTATTTAAACGTCATTAAAACGCAATATTGAATTATAAATATAGAATAAAAATGTCAGAATAGACTCCACGCGGCCGTAACACCTTCAAAGTTTGTGATACTATAACGCTGCACACCTGTCAACTTATTGCATTATGCAACATATGCAGGCCCTACAATAAATATTTTTTCCTGGTTATTTTCTACATTTTTAAAAGATACAACTTTTTAAGGAGGAAAACAATATCCTAACTTAATTTAATTTCCCAAGTCCCTATTGGGCACACATTGTATCATTTTGAACATTATACAATTCTAGCGGACAGCCCTTACTTCACTACTGGGTGGTTCTCTACGCTTCCTTACCCTCCCTCCATGGTTAAACCATCACATCAATATATAAGCTATTTAACAAAGTTTTACAGTCTATAAAAACCCTTTAAGTCTACCTTAGGGGGATGCAAAGTAGTGCAATCATGCCTGAGTTAGTAGAAGTTACCTAAACATTTCACAATCAAAACCAAATTAGTCAAGCTTTTGTTTATGTTTTTTGAATCAGCTGTTTGAAATAAATTATTGAATTTCTTAATGTCAATATTACTCTTATGGAAAACAGGAAATGTTTCTGCTTCTTAGAATGGAATTTCAAGAAATTCATTTTTAGTGGGTCACTAGGATACAAAAGCTAGCTCCTCCAAATTTCATTAAAACTGTCCAGTGGTCCCTGAGACTTCGTGATGAGGGAGTACATTGTTTTTGGATTGTATTAGGGTTTAATTCTTGCAAATAAACAGTCATGATCAGAATCTTCCTGATAGGGTGAAGTCATTGATTATATACATTTTTAATTAATGGTAGCGCAGTAGTTTGCCGATAATCTATGTATTTGAAGTGGCCGGTCCAAACGACCAAGTCATCGCTAGAAAGTGAAAAATCATATAGTAGGGTATACAATCTTACCACCAGCGGGCTAAAACGTTTTATATTTCAGATCTACAGTTCATATGTATAATGAGTTATAATGAACACTGTACAATCTCCATATATAAAAAAGAAAGCCCTCATTCACTCATCACTAATTCTCCCACTTCCCAATTCTACAGAGCTGAAATTTGGTACAAATGTTTGCAGAAGGCTAAATAGGAAAGCTAAATTATTTTCATCTTGATAAAATACTCTTAAGGGGTAAAAACCGCCCCAAAAAGATTGTTCCAAAAGGATAACATCGAGCTGATATAAGTAAATTAATAACAGCTGTTTTGTAAATAAATAAACATGTTTATTTTGTATGTTTGACATTTATTCTATTGATGCATTAAGAGTTTACAATTTATTAATTAACTAGGGGGCACCCCTGCACGCTTCGCGTGCCAACCCCGTCGTCACTCGCTACGCTCGTGAGGTGCTCGGCCTGCGGCCTCACCAAGACACTCTGCTACAGTCCCATTTTTGGATCTTGGCATGTCGCCTCGTGAGGAAGATCGATCTACGACCTTACCAGGACTCTTAAGCAGTATTCTGTGAACTATAAATAAAAAATACCTTTTTAGGAGGCATGTCATAAAAAGTAAACTGCAAAACAAATAATTATTTATTTTTTATTTTCACGCTTCACCACATGTTTTAATTACCGAGGAAAAAAGGTTAACCCCAAATACAGATCACCTGATCAAGTAAAAGTAGTGTGTGCTACACTCTCAAGGTGAAATGTAGAACTACAATAAATCAAAACATATACAGTACTGTTGTTGTGAGAACTTAAATCTGCTTATGGCATGTGAAACTACATTAAACCACACAGTCATATGTTTTTTGTAAACAATTCAGATTCTCCATTTGAATAACATGGGATCTTTAGGAGCCCGTGGGGCGGGACCCTGTGGACGGATCTGCATCAAACTTCACAGAAACCATCTCGGGAGTATACAGGACAACATCCTAAAGTTTCATGGCGATCGGTTGGATGGTTTGGCAGCGCATAAACTTCAAACATATATATTTATATATATACAAACATCCTCTTTTATAAATATAGATTACACTTTTTCTATATATTTTTTCTGTATAAAGTTATGCGTAAAAACAGCTGATGGAATGTAAATAATGATGATTATAATATTTAAAAGGTTATAAATCTTTCTTTTTTGCTGTTTATATTTCAACTGTAAATACATTGTAATAACTCTGAACTACAAGAAATAAATTTGTATATTATAATTTTACTTAATATAGTTAAACCACTATTATTCGGAGTCAAAACGAAGGCCGAGGTGTCACGAGCGCAGTGAATGATGGGGTTGGCACACGAAGGGTGCAAGGGTGTCCCCTAGTTAATTATAAAAGGTGCAGTCTAGTGGCCTTTCATTTGCTATTATGTGTTTGTTTAATTTAAATTCATTATTTGTATATTTAGCTCTTTAAAAGGATATATTATAGTAGATTATAACATAGCAGTCAATATTTGATAGTAGTCTGGTTCCTATTATTGCTTTGGTCTTTTCTTCTAGCTTTTAAATGCTTCTATATCCTTTTCACTATCTAAACCCTCAGTAGTTGGTTAAATAAGCTGATCTTGGTAGTAAAACTATTTTAAGATATGAATTTTTAACGACATTACAGCTTTTTTAAGTTCTAACTTTTCCCCCCCCATCACAAATTTACTGGCATCAAAGCATTGGACACCTTTTATTCTATAAAATGATAGGTTCTATGCTCAGTCCTCTTAAGGGTGTTCAATTGAAAATTATTTTTGAATAAAATTATTAGTATCCATGTAAGTAATAAATGTGCAACGGGAAAAAATTCTAAAACATTTCTTTATGGAGTTATGGCTGCCCAAGTGACTAATTTCGCCTTTTTTGGAGCATAACTCATGAACCATGTGATATAATTTATTAACATTTTGAGAATATAACGGAAAAAAGGTACTAATCAACTTAGTATATAGTAAATCTATAAAAAAAAAAAAAAAAAAATAATTTTTTTTAAAGTGTTATCAAGTATTTTTCTATAAATGATATATGTTTAAATAGTGAGTTGAAATTTGTACAGCCATCTTTGGCTAAAAAAAGTAGATTAATAATACATATAAAATTCAATGCTACAATGTATTATAAATGTAGGGGTTGTGCCCGTCTGTCAAATTTGAGGGGCGGAACAGGTGGTAACTAAGAGGGGGAGAGGGGAAGGGAATACATTGCTTGCTCATTAGTGAGTCAGGATCTTTACTACTCTTAGCAGCAGTTGCAATAAAATCTAGAACAAAATTCCTTATAGCGCTAAACGGGGCGCCCCGACGAACACCCTTAATATAGACACAGTGTCTGCTCAGTGGTTCCCATCAACAAGGATACTACTAGATAAGTCTGAGTGTCAGTGTTGGGTGGTAGTCAAAGTTCAGATGTTGTGTAAGGGAGAGAACCAAGTATCTGGCTTGTCAATTAGCTGAAAATCAGACTAATTCTATTTGGTTTGAGCTCAATGTAAAGCTGTAGGTCTCATTCATTAAAGCACTGACAATTGGACTATTAATAAATGGTCCTTTCAAAGGAACAGTCAACCTTTGTTAGACAACACAGGTCATCCACACTCATGTAATCGTAATCAATACACTGTACGGGTATGGGAGGTCGGGTGTGTCAATACACTGTACGGGTATGGAAGGACGGGTGGGTCAATACACTGTACGGGTATGGAAGGACGGGTGGGTCAATACACTGTACGGGTATGGAAGGACGGGTGTGTCAATACACTGTACGGGTATGGGAGGACGGGTGGGTCAATACACTGTACGGGTATGGGAGGATGGGTGGGTCAATACACTGTACGGGTATGGGAGGGCGGGTGGGTCATTATACTGTACATGTATGGGAGGGCGGGTGGGTCATTACACTGTACGTGTATGGGAGGGTGGGTGGGTCATTACAATGTAGTGAATGGGAGGGTGGGTGGGTCATTACACTGTACGTGTATGGGAGGGCAGGTGGGTCAATACCGGGTGGGTCATTACACTGTACGTGTATGGGAGGGCGGGCGGGTCAATACACAATACGTGTATGGGAGGGTCAATACACTGTACGTGTATGGGAGGGTGGGTGGATTACTTAGCTTTACATACATATTTGCCTTAAGATATGCAAAAAGCTGTGTCGGCGTCTCATGTCTGAATATTACACTACTTATTATTGTACTAGTTCATGTCAGATCAGTACCATGTTATAGGATGGATGGAAATAAACACACAAATTGCTCAAAGTGGAGTAGTATAATCTATAAGAATATACATGTTTACATGATTTAACATTGGATATACTACTATGTACAACAACCTAAGACTCAGCTTCCTAATACACAACCATTTTAGTTTCCACAAGTTACACATCAGCAGTTTTGTGCAAGAAAGCCCTCCAATGAGTTAGGTTGAATTCATTCTTAGAATTGACAAAACCTATTGAAATAAAACAAAAATAATTATTACTGAATATGACTAGAGCCTTGTGACTTGACATACTGTTTTCGTGAACTGTGGCATTTTACAACATTTTTGTTAAAAAAGTAAATTTATAATTACAAGCCTAGAATAATTATATTCTTTTTACTTTTGTTAAAATGTTGACTAAATGTTTATTTTATATGTTAAGTTTATGAAACCCCACTTATGTTATAATAAAAGAGAGAAATTATGGAGTTATTTCATTATCGTAATGTATTCATCCAACCACTGATGCATTTCATGTTACCAATTGAATACTGTACTCTGACCGTCTCCAATGAGTAAGTACAAGTTTTCATTAAGGTTGTGGCCACACAGGCTACAATCTATCGCTACCAGTAAGCAGTAAAATGTAGCGTAATTTTAAGTTGATTGATATATGTGGAGGTCCTAAAGCAACGTTTTATTGCTCCATGTGGCCACCTCCATATATATTAATTAATGCAACCTAAAATTATGTTATATTTTACTGCTTACCACCAGCAATCCATTGTTGTAGCCATTGTGGCCGCAGCTTAAATTCAAGAGTAATAAATGTCAAAATATTAATATTAAAGTTGTAAGCTAAAATCTGTAAAATAAGTGAATATGAAGGGTATTTGAATCATTTTGGTGGGAAATAATAAAATATATATGGCAAATGAAGCCTACGTACTCCTTGGTGGTTTACTTTATTTATCTTCTGTAAATTTATATTTATCGCTGTGTATGGCCTTCAAATAGATAGGTTAGGAATAAGAAACTTTAGTACAAACCAGGCCATGGATCTAGGCGTGTAGGAGAGGTAGTGCAAGCGAGATAGTGAATATCTCCTACCATACTTTTCCTACCTCTATTGTGTAGTCTGTTCAAAGTCAAATTTAGGTTGGCTGCTGTTTATATAGTTTGCTTGCTCGATGGTGCTTGTGTTATGGAAATTAAAGATAAAAACTCTAATAAAGATTGATATTGTAATAACAATAATAGTTAAAATAAGAGTGCTTCTTCTATAATATTGTAATTTTACAACAATCTATTTGGTTACATGCCACGAGAAAAATGTAAACACTGATTAAATAATGAAAACATATTTTTAAAGGAAAACAAAAAAGCTGATTTTGTTCTACGCGAGGACACGGTAATTAAAAAATACTGTAGGTATCACGACGAGGCTGTGCAGTAGACTGTCATGTCACATGAACGAAATTAGCTGGTTTGATTATTCTATTAAATACTGGTAACTAAATCAACCAATCACGTGGAAGTATTCTCTAGGTACTGTGTTCGAGATGTTCATTTCTGTACATGAATGTACAACTGTCGTTGGAGAGAGAAATCCACTGATGCGCATGCTCGAACCACACTCCCAGAACTATGAACTGGTCAATAGGTAAGACAACAAAACATAATATTTTAAGCTTTTATTTTATTCCCCTTTAACACCTCTTGGTTTATTATATTTTTCTTGCTTTGAAATAAGTAACTAACAATGAAATCTAATGTTTCTTCAATTTATGCCATCAAGAATGTTATACTGTTTTGTTTTTAACTTAAAAAGGAAAAATATAAAAATACTTGGTTCCTTAAATTAGAGGTCTCAAATACAGAAATACATCCAGTTACAAAAAGCAAAACGACTGGTGAAGATAATTTACAAAACATATACCTGTCATTTTCTTCAGCTATGCCGGTGTATTATTTTGAATGTTTGTAATATCTTGTGACATGTTTGACTTCTTACCTTCTCAGGTAAATTTGATAGTTCATCTCTCCTGCCAAATGTATTAGCATCCTTTGTTTTAATTTTTTATGTTAAAGTAAACAAGTTTGAATTTCTTTCCTCTCTTTTCACTTTTTACATAAATCATAGGACTAGTGCCCATAAGAAGTAACGTCACTTACGTATCTTAGCAACTGCTCCAACTTTCAACTATTGTTCACTGATTCGGAATATTACAGCAGATCCCATAAATCGAGACTAATGTGGACCAAACAACAGTATTAAAGTTTGTGAACATTTCAGGTTATCAAGAAAGAAGTAAAAAAGAATATTTATAAGTTTGTTGACATTTTTACCATAAAAAATGTTTATTTGTTGCTCAAGAACACAAGAGTTTATTAAAAAGCTACATCTGAACTTAAAACAACTGCTTTTTTTCCTGGCCAGGTTGTATCAAGGTTCAGGTTTCTGAAACTCTATTGTATTATAATATCATTAGATTAGATAAGATTTGCCACAGAGAAGAAAGAAACAGAGGCCACATCCAATAGGTTCTAAATGTGTGTCAAATAGTTATTTCTCCAGTTTTCCATGTTGATGACACGGCCAGCACCTTGTCACTCCCTCCCTTTATTCACCCCAAACCTTTTAGGATAAATGTAGTAATTATTAAAACATATTTATAGAGATTTACATTAGTTGTATTCTATAAATATCTGCCATTGAAGCCTTTGCTGCGACCGTAAGAAAGCAGCCTCTGTTTCTTTCTTTTTTGTAGGTTAGCTTTGATTAGGTAAGGTTAGAATTCATTAAAAATGAGTGGTCGCCATAGTACAAGTACCAAAGTGACTTGTTACATTTCATAAATTAACATTTAAAACAGTATTTTTCAAACTATTCTTCATTAAGAAACAACTCCCTTCTCTATTTAATAAACCAAATTAAAATAATGATTAGTGTAAATCGGTAAATATGTACCAATATTCACAGAGCTTAATTTACAGCAATAGTTCCTAACCGTGGCAAATATCAAGTGCTCTCTCTTGTTCCCTTATTCTACAGTGCTATAGGATTAGATGGAAAATGCTTCATATTATTTATAACATATTGTCAACATTAATTGTTAAAATTGTCTCGGATAACATTACATTTCTACAGACATTAAAATAGGAAATTCATAAAATTGGTTAATCACTAAACCCATTTTATCTTTAACAATACATAGTGGAACATCAGTTGAATGGTATAACATATAACATATAGAAAATATATAACAGCTCAATTATATACATCAATTTTACATAGATAAACATTTCAATAGAATAACAAAACTATGAAAGTTATGAAAATGAATTCATATTTTAATAATTTTTACATATTATACATCTAATACCTATTCATTATTTACAACAGGAGTTTTACGAGCTAAACTGGCATAATACAAAATTATTGTATTAGTGGTTGACATGCTTAAGCGTATGAGGTTTAAATAAGGCTTTCAATAAAAAGGTTATATAGCAAAGTATAAATAAAAATAAATTATTATAAAAAATAATATTTAATTGAAAAAATATAACTTTAACAAATGAAAATTTAAAGTCCCATGCACAAAAATTGCAATAAATTTTCATACAGTCCTAACTATACTCATCCATGGTCTTGGATAGGTATAGACTCAATGCTTAAACTAGTGATGCACCGTAACTGAGAAAAATAATATCTTTTCACTATTGAAACTATATTTTATGGAAGTTTGGAATTAATCAATGTTAATACTTTTAACACTTTTTTGTTTATGGGGATTTGCAAGGATGTCATTATGTTAATATTATAACATGACTTTTAGACTTTTTATAAATACGAAGAGTGTTTTTAAAGTAAGTACAATTTTGAAATCCTACCATTGCAACATTGCGGCCGGCGTTCGGTGCATGCACACTTTGTATCACTATCTGTTGGAAAGCCACAGCCGCTGTTACGGACCCATTCAACAGTATTTAAGGTTGCTTCTGAGATTTTAAAATGTAACCGACTGTGAAGTACATGATGAGATTTTTTTAGTAGTGTGAAAGCAGCTGACATTCACCGATAGATTTGTGAAGTTTATGGAGAAAACAGAATAATTGATAAGATTCCTGCATTAAAATCGGTTTGGTGACAGTTTTAAAACTAAATTGTCACTGTAACAGATCTCACAATGCCAGGTGCTTTCATGTCTTTGGTAATAAGAAAACTTATCAAAGTGCGTACTTCACAGTCGGTGGCTTTTTAAATCAGAGAATGCATTTAAACACTCATAAACAACCTTAAATACTGTCAAATGCATCAATAATGGTAGCTGTGGCTTGCCAACGGATAGTGATACACAAGGTGCATGCACCGAACAACGACTTCAGTGCTAGATCAGTAGAATTCCAAAACGGTACTTACTTTAAAAATGTGCCTTAAATCTATATTACAGCTTTTATATTTTTTGAAATTATTAATAAATGGTAGCTAACAAAAACCATACAATATATACAAGGATGTAAGAATAGTGTATGTTAATGAGGATGTAAAAATTACCACAATACTTAGACTCTTCAGTCTGTGAGCACCGTCAAGAGTAAAACAAATCTAATAAGAAAAACTCTGCAAAAACATAAATCGTCTACCAAGCAAAAAGACGACTGAACCGTCCTATCAAATTCGACACCAATTATGCTGGATTAAGTAAGTGCTTATCCTTGAAAGCATTGTCCCTGTTTCTATTTAACGTCATAATGGATGAAATGATTACAGAGGTGCAAGGAAAACAGAGGAGCAGAAGAGCTGAAGATAGTATCATATGCAGATTACATAATGATGTGGGAAAATAAAGAAGAAGATTTAGAATGAGAGTTGAATAATTGGGCAAAGAAGTATCAAAGAAGTATGGATTAGAAATAACATACAAATATGTAAAATAATGAAGTTAGGAGGAGAGAACAGGAGGAAGAAAAAAAGATCTGTCAATTAAAAAGAATGCCTGGAAGAGTTAGATGAAGTTTTTTTTTTATCTAAGGAGTAAAATAACAAATAAGAGCACACAAATGAAAACATAGAAGAGTGGACAGTTTTTTAATCTGATTAAGAAAATATTATGGAATTAGAAAATTGGGCAGGAAACAAATATATTGATGTACAAGATGTATTATCAACCAATATTATTTTATGAAATGGAAATGTGTATATGGACAAAAAATGATTCACGTAGATTACAGGCCGAAAAAAATTAGATCCTTAACAAGAATAGAGAAGCAGAAGAGATAGATTGAGGAACGAAATAACCAGGGAAAGGTTGAAAGTGATACCGCTACATAAGACAATAGAAAGAAGAAGGATACAGTGGATGGGGTGTGTGAAGAGGATGGAAAATAATAGATTGCCAAGAATAACACTGGAGAAAGAGGAAAGAGGAGGAAGAAGGAGAGGAAGGTGGGAGGACCAAGTGTAGAAAGATGTAGAAAGACGAGGAATGGAAAAAAGAGAAGTGGAGGAAGAAGAAACCTGAAATGATTGATAACAAAAAAATGACGATGATGTTTAGGGACAACCCATGAAAATGATGAAGTAAGTAATGTATTGTGGAACAGCCCTTGAGGAGCCAAAGTACTTTGGACAGTATTGCTGGCTAAATGACGTGTAAGTATGTCAGATCCCGTTTGCCTAGGATTTGCTTCCTAGTCCAGGAGCTGTTTTTAATTGTAGCTTTTCAATTTTCTCTAGATGGTTATCACTGGAGAGGGTGGGGGATTCTTGATGTTCAAATTTCAAACGAACACCGTGGGATTCAAACCTGCAACCTCAAGGGGGCGAGTGCTCTACCACACAGCCACCTGACTCCTATTGACTAAGCTAATTTTAGGTTGTCTTCCACCTGATGACTGATTACGATTACAGGGAACAAAGCATTAACGACTGTGTGATTTTGTATTTTCACTATTCGTTGCTAACAGTCATGAAATCTTTTAAGCTTTGCAATAATAACAATTGTAATAATAACTTTAGAAAAATAAACTAGAAAATCAACCTGAATTATATTGGTAACCATGCTTCAAAGTCTTCCTTCATGGTAAACATTGTAATGAAAAACCATAATCCAATAATAAGACTATAGAAATTGTTTTTACCCCTTATTATTCAAAACATTCTAAAATAGGACTTTAAGTAATCTTGCAAGCCTTTCTTAGTATGTATTGTTCTTCTTTCAAAGACTAGAGTGTCAATGCACTCTACAAACTTTGTGTAATTTTACTACACTACCCTGAGCATGAGGTTTACCACTCGTCTCACTAAAACCCAACAAATTGGAAACCCTTTTTACTTTTTGAAGAGGACCAAACTCAAAATACTTTAATATTTCATTATAGGAACTGATTTTGAACTACAAAAGTTATAACGAGATTAAATTAAATCATATGAAAAACAATTTTTTTTCTAAAAACATTATTTTTTATTCATTTGCATATGAAACATGAAATCATTAATTTATCATTACAAAATTTGCTGTCAGGTTAAAAGTACAAGATTATAATCAGTCATTGATTTGCAGTGTGAAATACCGAGTCTTTAATTAAAATTTGTTGGATAATAAAAAATAGAAATGTTCATTAAGTGTAAGTAGAGTAACAATAATAACAATATGTTCAACACATACAAACCATCTTTGTTCTTAGTAAATATTCTTAAAAATGATGAACAGGTCTTCTAGAATCGATTTTATTTTGCAGAGGACTTTACATACAAAATTATAGTTCAGACTTTTTATAATCTGTATAAGTAACTAGACGTCTAGTAGCGGCCATGCTAGAGCAGAATTTAGGCTGCGTAACTATCTCAGATATAAGTTTACTAGTTATGGATTTTAAATATGATTATTGTTCTTATATATGATATAAATATTCGGTCAGTTTACCATATTTGAATTTTCAATTAAGAAAACAACATGTTTTTACATTGGGAGATCTGAAAATACATTTAAATTTTAACCTAAACTTAGGTTTCCAATGTTTTAAAAAATCGAATAATCCTAATTTCTGATGAAAATAGGAGCTACGTTAAAAATACATTTTTGTACTTTAAGGATTAAATTTAGCAAACACAAATAGCATCAATATCTAAATTGTGCTCAGACCATCTGAAGTGGTTAAGGGTGCTCGTTCGGGTGCCCAGTTTAGCGCTCTAACAAATTTAGTTCTATATTTTATCGCAACTGCCGATACTTTACTAAGAGTAGTAATGATCCTGACTCACTAACAAACAAGCAATGTATTCCCCTCCCCTCTCTCTCCCTATAGCCCCGCCCGCCTCGCCCCGCAAATTCGAAAGATGGACATAACTCCCTCATTTAAAGTAAATTCTAGCAATGAATTTTTATATATTAATAATCTACTTTTTTAGCCAAAGATTGTTGTAGAAATTTCAACTCAAAATTTTAACAAATATTATTTATAGACAAATAATTGGTAACACTTTTACAAAATATATTTTTTAGGTTTACTATATACTAGGTTGGTTTGTACCTTTTGTCCACTATATTCTTAAATTGTTAATAAAATATATCACACAGTTTGTTCATGAGTTATACACCAAAAATGCCAAATTAGTCACTTTGGGCAGCCATATATACATAAAGAATTTTTTATAATTTTTTCCCATAGCACATTTATTACTTGCACAGATACTAACAATTTTATTTTTTTAAATTTCAAAAATAATGTTTGATCGAACACCCTTAAAATAATATTTCAAATAGGTTTCACATCTCTAACATAATTTATACGTATTTTAACCTATTTTTATTATTACATTGCTTATTACCGCAACTAAACAACAAATTTTACAATTTTATTATTTTTTATACCATGCAGATCAATAACAATCATGCCAACGTAAGAAAATGCTAATTTTCAAATAAATAATACGGATAAATTGTGTAATAAAATGTGTGATTGTGCAGTCAAAATAATGCAAACAAGTTAGCAAAAAACTAAAACAAACATAACATAATCATAACCTTATTTCATTCGGCTTCTCCTCCACTTCATACAAATGTGTCAAACTAAAAAATACTATATGTGTATTGTGGTAACTATAAGAAAAATTACAGATCTATTACTTAAACAAATAATAATATGTATTTATACAACATTCAGTCGAGGCAATAAGGTGAAGAATAAAAAATAATTGCAAATTATCGTGGTTCCTCCAAAAATGCATTACTAAAGTAAAATTAAATTAAAGTCACCACATAATTAATTGTAATAGTTAACAGTAATGTTTAGTGCTTTTAGAAGTTTTATGCTGCAGAAAAGCATATAAATAGTTGTGCAGAAATACATTTTGGCACTGAAACGGTTTCTTATTCAAATATTTTAATTTTTTTTTCATTGCCAGAACAAGACCCGATATAATTATATAAATTACATTAAATGTATAACCTGCAAGAACAAGATATATCACCAATGAAGGTAATAACATAATAGAAATATTTCTTTTGGGTAAGTCTTTGGAAGTATATAAACAGAAAAAGGATAAGAACACAGACCTTATCTTCAGTTCTTATTAAATAATGGAATGGACTGAGGATAAGACCAGTGGCCTTGAAATATCTCCACAAATGTATGTGCTCTTTATTACAAATATTTTGTGTTGTTATGTATTTTGTTAACATTTTTAATTTAGCACGAAAGTTTCATGAAGAATGTGGAGATAATGTATTATTTAGAGATTATATTTGAAATATTGAGTTTCATTCAGAAATGTGTTTTTTTGTATGGTCTCATTACAATATTAAATTTGGCTTCATGAAAAGTAAAATTGTTTGCAATAAAACGTATGGTTTCTAAAATTAAGATAGTCATGTCACAATTAATTATTAACAAGTTACTCCTTTAGTACATTCTGGTAAAGCCCAAGTCTCATAGTGCCAAAATGATGATCTATAAATTTGATGTTATTTGATTTGGTGTAAGATTAATAAATCAAAATAAGAAAAATATCAAACACTAAATATCAACGTCTAGTAAACAATACAAACAACTATAGAATTTAACAACTACTATATACAACACATTTATATGGAATGCATTCATAAAAAAGTATAGAACCATAAAACATTGTTAACATGAAGTTACACTGACAAAATGAAACCCTTTTTTTCCTTTTACATCACATTTAAAATACATTGATATTTTAAAATAACAAATTGTAGGAAAATCTGAACAAAGAGTCCATTTAACAGCAATGAAAGCTACACCAATGGAATGGATTCAAAGGCAGGAATGTCAAACACCAATAAACTTCCTACACCATGATGAGAACTAACAAAATGTTATAAGCAAAATATTGCACAAATTTATAAGAAAAAATAACAATAACACATTTTGTAATCTTAAAGAGACACTGGGTTTTGGAAAAATACAAAACATTGGAAATTTAACATAAAACATAAACTTGACTTATCGGAGTAAAATACATGTATGAAGTGGAGAGAAGAGAGGTGTTCAAGGCGTTCTTGAGCTGAGGAAAGCTGGGTCCACAGAAGCAACTTTAGCGGTAAGGAACGCATGCATGCAGAACAGTAGGCCTTGTAGTGTGGGGCACTCAAGTTCCTGAAACGTAATCCAATATGGCTACTACTTCAACAAAGCATTTTTCTTACGACTATACTGATTTCAGTACATCCTACATTCTACCAGATTCCAACAATATACAGTCGCTACACTTCCATTGAAGCGCTGTAGAGTTTGCATGGCGCTAGCGCTCTAAGTAGCCAGCCAGCACAACTATGTTGCATTTGACATTTTACTGGTCACAGCTGTTAAAAATACGCACTGCTGCTGACTGGCCGCTAGGATTGCTAGTGTTGTGTTTGTCGCCAATAGCTCACAGAGTGCATAGTGTCACGACTGTATGTTATTAGACTGTGTTTCTACTTAAGCTAAAATAGCAATGTGCAAATTTCTTTTAAGGCAGTGCAAAATGTTCTAATCAGTACTTAATTTATGAAATATAACTAATACGAGGCATGTTTTTAAAGTAAGTATTGTTTTGGAATCCTATTATTGTAGTGCTCTGGTTGGCGTTCGGCCCTTGCAAGCTGTGTACCATCAGCCGCCGTTATGGATCAATTTGTCCACTACATTCCACATCACGCATATTCGTACAGTCATATTTAAGAGCTCTAACCCATTTCCGTACCATCCCATTACTCGTTCCAGTTTCTCCATAAACTTTCCAGATCTCATGACGAGTATCACATGCTTTGACACTATTCACGTTAAAAAAACTTATCACAACACATACTTTACAGTCAGCAGCATTTTCAATCGGAGAACGATTTTTAGACACTAATAAGCAACCTTAAATACAGTTGACTGGATCCGTAATGGCGGCTATGGCTTGCCAACAGATAATGGAACACAGCGTGCATGTGCCGAATGCCGATCGCACAGCTACAACAGCAGGATTCCTAAACAGTGCTTACTTTAAAAACATGACTTGTAATTGTATTTCTAGACATTTTATTTTAATTAAAACAATCATATTTTGGAGTCTGAATCTGTTTTTAGATGTAAACATTCTGGTCCACTAATTCTATAGCAGTTATAAATCATCTGTCGTATTTAAACTGTTTCATGGTGACAAGAACAGACGTTAGGTATCATTATGAGGCTGCGCATCAAACAGTGACGTCATATCAGATGGAAATCAAAATCAGATGGTTTACTTATTCTATTAAATACTGGTAACTAAATCTACCAATCATGAAGAAGCTTTCAGATAAATATTAAGCAAGGTACTTATTAATCAGCTGGAATTTCAGCTTCGGGAATTAGAACTGTATCTTTGTGTTAATTGGTCGGTAGCGTAGTTGGTTCAATCCCAGCTTCATGTGCTAAAGGTTCTCAGTTCGATCCCAATCAGAGTCAATACATTTTGAGAAGGATCATCTGATAACCACCGGCTGTTCATTTGTCATTGGGCTATTAATTAATGACACTTTCTAAGGAATAGTCGGTCTTAGTTTGTAACAATGACTACATTCGCTCATATACACTCATCACAGTCATTCGAAATCCATATTCGCCCATATCTTGACGATCGGCGTCTTATGAATACATAAATAAATAAATAAAAAATAAATAAATAAATAAATTTGTTGTTCCACCCAGCTGCCATTTTGCCCATTTAACATAATAGGAGATGCACGTGATACCTAATGTTTTCTTTTCTAGGTACAGTTAACAGTTTTAAATTAAATGTTTAAATATGTTATCAGCTGTTTTTGGATTGTTTGACAATATTTGGTAGAATCTAGTATTGGTAGAATGATGTTTATGTGTTAAAAATGCATTTAATGATAAATTGAGGACTTAATTTGAGAACGAGGAAAATGTAAAAAAGAATAGAAGACAAGATAATAGTTTGATCAGGAGAAAGGAAGAGAGATATTTAAAGAGAATTTGTGTAGTATAGAATTTGGGATGTTTAATAAAGAATTTGAGTCATAGGGAATGTGTGTTGGCCGTCTTGAGAATTATTTTGCCATACTGGGTATTGATGAAAATGATGAATGCAAGAAAAGTCAAATTCTTATACTTTCCTTAACAACTGCTACATATGAGAAACTTTGCAACCAATTCAGTCCAGAAAAACCTGCTGAGAAGACCTTTGACATTATTATATCTACTATAAACTCCTTATTGAATCCGAAATTGATTACAATCGGAGAATATGATTTACTTAAAAATCAACATGAAAGTGCAAATATTGAGGCACTTTTCACGACTAAAGGGGTTTACAGATTTATGTTTGGTGTGACGGTTGACGCTGCGGTCTGGCAGCAACAAATAAATATCATACTTCAAGGGTTAAATGGAGTGAACGCTTTCTATGATGACATATTTTTTTTTATTTTAAAAAACTTCACTCTCCAGGTCACATGGGCCTGCAGGCCTGTGCATGAACTTTATTCAACGAGTGAAGTACTGACTGTTGGCTCAATGGGGATTCGAACCTGGGACAATACCCACCGCAGTCCAAAGCCTTAGCCACTGAGCCGGCATTTAATTGAAGGGCAGGACAGGGATGAACATACTGTGAGACTCCGAGAAGTTTTAAAGAGACTTGTTGAAAAAAATATAAGAGTAAACTGGGAGAAGTGCAAATTGTTTCAGACTTCTAAGAACAAGAATTTAAAGACTTTTGAAGAGAGCCATCAAACTCTCGCACCTTACCATCCATCTTCAGATAGACAGGTAGAAGGATAGTTACAGACACTTAAGAATTTCATACGTAAAATGATGAACGAATCAGCTTCTTTGAATCTAAGGTCGAGCAAATTTTAGACGGTAAACCAGTCGAATTGATGTTGGTAGGAAAATTGCAATCTAGACTCAGTCATGTGTTAATATCAAAAGGTAAATTTAGAAGAAGGGAGGGTTCAATGTGTATTAAAATGTAAAAAGAATGAGACAGTCTAGAGTGAGGTTCTTGGTACTGTTATCAAATCTTTGTGTATCAACATAAAACTACATGTTTATAAACCACATAAAATGAAAACACAAACTGACAGAACTGACGCAGGTTACTGAATATGCAGAAGCAGAAGGTAACGACTGTGTTGTTTTGGCTGGCCAAGTTAATAAATGTTGTTTTTGACTTCATTTTATGTGGTTTTGTTTAGAATTTTCACACAGAGAGATATAAAAGTACCAATACTATAATGTACCAAAATTAGTAATCGGTAAGACCAAAATTTGGATTGAAGATGGTAGAAAGGTACTCAGTTAATTTAATTTTAAAACTGTCACGATATATCAGTAAATAATATTTTCATGAAAAAAAGTACAAAAAAAGTATTAACAAAATTAAATATCTATGGAATTATTAAATAAGCTTAATTTAAAACCATTAAAATTCCACCAAGGACCAAATGAAACTTATTTCTATAAAAGCTTATTTCTTGATACTTGCAGGAACAAACAATCTAGTATATAGTGCTTGTTTTGAATATAATTTTTATTTTAGGATCTATTTGTATAACTCTCAGAAATGTAGCCTTTTAAATACAGATTCATATCCAAATTGCTATTCTATATAAAATGTTATTATATACAAGATACAATATTATGCATACAAATTTTGTTCCAATAGTATAAAACCAATTGGACCATGACAATGTTGTATAGTTACTGTTATTTGACATAAAAGACTTTATTTATACAATACCTTAATATGAACAGAATTATTGTAAAAAGTCTAACATTCACTAACGTTTAAAATATGATTAATCAGTCATATTATTTTTTTTTTTATTTTTAAGGAGAGGCTGATCTCCCCTTTAACTTTACTCTACCCATTCCTCATCTGTGTGGGAAACTTATAAGACAGGTTAAGGGGTAGAACTGGTACAGTACAAGATGAATATTACTGATAAAAACTAGCGGTTAAGGCCAGGATTGGAACCTTCGCTATCTCTAAATCAGATACAAAGTCCTGGTGCTTTAGTCTTAGACTACTTAGAAAGTACCAGTCGGAAATGTCTGCACATGAGGAATTGTTTCCACTACCAAATAGACTCAACAATGGCATATGCCCCCTTTTCAACAGATGAATGACATTTCTCTGAGTCCGTTAAAGTACGAGAGAAGAAGACCACTAGACGGTTCTGCTGACTAAGAGTAGCAACTATAATGGTATCAGAAGCATCCGTCTCAACACAAAATGGAATGTCATTGTCAAATGCAGACCACAGAAGCGTTTTCAATGTCTTTCTTAAGGTTGTGGAAAGCTTCCTCAGAAAGTGGAAAAGAACTTTTGGTTAACTGCTTGATCTTTTCAGCAAAACAGAGTATGAACTTCGAATAGTGAGAGGACATTCCAAGAGCCCTTTTTAAATTAGTAGTATCAGTTGGAGGTAGAAACTCCTTCAGAGGTATCAGGCATCTTGGATCAGATCTTATGATTCCATCACTGGTTCATATGGTGGCCTAGCAGAGTGATGTTCCGTTGAGAAAATGAGCTTTTCTCATGATTTATTGTTAAGTTACATTTTGAAGCTACCTGCATGAAATTTTTAAGATTTTCGTCATGCTCAGATTGAGTATGTCCACAGATGGTGGTATCATTGAGGTAAGCAAAAGTATCTTTTCTTTTCATATCAGGTCTATTGTCCGTTGAAAAGCTGCCACTCCATTGTTCCAAAAGCGATTCTTGTAAACTGGTAAAGTTCTCTTGCAGCTTCAAAAGCAGATCTTTCTCAGGGATGGGTATCTGATGATAGTCACTCTTCAAGTCAATAGTACTGAACACTTTATAACTTGCTACTTTAGAAACTAGTTCATTCAATCGTGGAATAGGATAGGCATCCAACTCCATGAATCGATTTATCGTCCACGAGTAATCGATAACCATTCTCCTTTTGTGATTTTGCTTTGAAGTTACTAGCACTTGTGCTCGCCATGGTGAATTACTCTTCTCAATTATGCCGTCATTTAAAAGCTTATTGATTTCATCCTCTATAAACTGAGTGTCATTAAGTGAATGGGAGAGAGATTTTACAGCTATTGGTTTGCAGTTGGGAGATAAATTGTTAAACAAGCAGGCAGGCTCCACATTGGCAGCTGTAAGGGCACAAACAATTAAAGGGGACTTATCACCTCCAAACTCAAATTGAACTGACGAATGAAGATGCAATAAATCTCAACTTATGATAATCTCAGAGCAAAGATTCGGCATGACAGAGAGATTAGTATGAGGGTACTTAAGGCCGAGCATCACTAGATTTGCTTTGCATGTATCTTTGATTTGTATTCTATGATTTGAGGTTAATCCAACCTCATATTAGTTTTTAGGATCTTCAAATTTAATTGGTGAGCAATAGACTCGTCGATCAAACTGATGTCACTACTCGAATCTAACATCCCACATAGTTGAAATTCTTTAATGGTTACAGTCGTCTTTACCTTCGTCTGGTGTGAGACAGAACACAATTATTGATGTACAGCCTTGAGTGGTTGTTGTATTTTTACTGATTTGAGACCGGCAAACCGGTTTTTCCACATTTGTTACACACTTTGTCTTTAGCAGGACAATTGGTACGAGGATGTCTCGCAGAGCACCAACAGCAGAATTAGACTAACTATTAAGAGCACTTTTAGTATTAGCTGTGGGACTATAAGTGACAGCATTGATAGCAGGACTAGGCTCTTCATACTGCATGGAATGAAGTTGAGCCAACTCTAGAGAGTGGGCTTGGGTGTGAGCATCTATCAAAGTGAGAGATACATTTTCCAGAAGTCGCTGACGTATGACTAGATTTATTAATCCCCTAATAAATGAATCGATTATACAATCATCATGATTAGTTTCTGCTGTCACAGCCTTGAATTAAGAGTTACGGCTAAGGAGCTTTAAAGACTCTAAATATCTAGGTTGCTGACGGCGAGTGAAACGCTTATGTCTAGCAAAGACCTCATTTACAGGTTTTACAAAGATATTCTTAAGTACTGTTATACCTTCATTGTATGTTTTGCATTGACTTACATATTCATAAATGCTGGGTGAGATACAGTTAATGAGAAGTCGAAATTTCTCCTCTGCATTTGCCGATGTACTTCTGATAAAGTTTTGAAATTTATGTTGCCAATGATTCCAATGTGTTGAAGATGTACGAGAGTCTGGATCTAAGTCAAAAATGTTTGGGCAAAGAAGACGGTCCATGTCTTTGATATTAATATTCTTGTGAATTAAATTGTAGTAAAAGACTGAATAAGATTAACCAAAAGTTGGCTTTAATTCACAGAATAAAAGTGAGTACTACTACAATTGTACATGGCAACAAGAAAATAAACAATAATAAATAACATATTATTTAGAAAATAAATATAAAGATTACATAATATATACCAACTATTTATATATACTCAATAAAAGCTTCTTTATAAGCTTATTCTTAAAAACGAGACGGATTCATTTTATAATCAGCAGTGAGGCATGACTCACACCTCCACAAGGTTCCCGCTGTTGACTGGAGACCACATCTGTTGAAATTACACAGTTACATAGAGTATCAAACAACTGAAGACAGAAGACAAATCATTTGAAAATAAGTAGTTAATCAGACTACAGTCAGGTTAGGTGAGAGAGCACTGGGCCACAATATCTCTGGATCTAGGGAACTGCATTTGCAACAATGAACAAATTTAATGGTAATTGTTACTTTAAAGTAATGTTATATTATGCACATGTACATTTTACACTCCTAGAGTTAAATTAAGATGGCCGTTTCTCAAACTGCCAACGCACCGCTGGAAAGTCAACAGTCCTATAGTAGACATAAAATCTTACTGAGCAAAAACATGCTGTTTTATTTGAACTGTACGTTTAGTGTTTATTATTATAATAAGTTATAGTGAACGCTTTATGATTATTAAAGGTTCATTCAAGTGGAACACAAGGTGCTATTATGATTTTTAATTTAAAATCATCAAGAATTACATTTACAGTTTCACATATTTAACTATGAAAAAAATACTCATTTTTTACAAAAATCAACTTATTTTCCATTACAATAGCTCTTCACCTATCCAAAAACACTTTAGGTGTTGATATGCGATCATTATTAAGGACTGAATCCCTGAAATAGAAAGCCTTTTTGGCACTTTTCGTGAAGTGAAATGGCTCTCATTTACCTAGTGATCCTAAATCACTCCCTACACTTTTGTAACATAAAAATAAACAGATTATCGATGATATCTTAATTACCTAAATCTCACTTCAACCATAAATGGATTAAGGATGACAATTATAATAATAGCTGTTTGTTTGATAGTTTATCTACTAATAAATTAAAGACTATAATTAATATAAGAATATTGAAACAGCTTATATTTTTCAAACAAAAGATGTAAAAAAATACAAGATATAGCATTTCTTTCAAAGAATACATTTTATAAAATATTATTGTGTTTAATTTAATACTTTCAATCTGGGCGCAGAAAATAGTTCTCCGAAAAATGCAAATCTACTTCACTCATTTTATTAAATTTTCGTTAGTATTTTTTAACAGAGGTAGAATATAAAATATGCTTGTAGTTTTTCTACCAGCTACTGTTCTGTAAACCTGCTACTTGGTGGCCAAGTTTTGTGAAGATTGTGGCGATAAAGCGAATTTCTATTCATACCAACACAGTATTATTCATTATTATAATTACTATTTATTATTCATTTCTAAGACGCCGATCGTAGAGATATGGGCAAATACGAGGGGTGAATGAGTGTAGATGAACGAGTGTAGTCATTGTTCCTATTTGAGTTCGATTTAGCTCAGAAAGGAATATTTACTAATAGCCCAATAGCCAGGGCAATTATAGGACCTACAGCTTTACATGGAACAGCTATCCGAACCTCGTTGTGTTGGTCTGATTTTCAGCTAACTGACTAGTCTGACACTCAGTTCTCTTCCCTACACAATATCTGAACCTTGACTACCATCCAACATGGATACCCCAGACTTCTCCAGTAGTGTCCACGTCTATGGCAACCATTGAGCGGACGCCATGTCAGTATTGAAAGAACCGAGTATGGAATCTATCGCCTACAATCTCCCAAACACTTTGTCCACAAGTAGTTGGGTTACATTTTAATTCATCACATTCATTCGCCTGTATCTAGACAATTGGTGCCTTAAAGGTATATAAATATATTAATTACTGAAATTATACGATACTAAATAAGGATATAAAGAAGTTTTTTAGCAACCAGAATCCTTCAGAAAAATGCTTATTGAACATCTTTTCTTAGTTTATGTATTAGGGATGAATCCTAAACATTTCAAATTAATGGCTGTAATTAATGTTTGAAATTTTTTCAAAATATGAACATTTTGTTCCAAGAGAATGCATGCTCAATGTTAATGTATAGCTAGTTCCTGATTAGAAACTTGAAACTTCACAAGTAGATTAGGTTATGTTTAAGTTAACAAAACTTGACTTGAGACCATTAATTTTTAGTTATAATATAATTTATAATTTTTTAATCATATTTAATTTGTTGAAAATTTGATTAGAAAACAGATTAAATTATAACAGTTAAGCTCTAAATTATTCCTCATGACTAACAATTTCAATAAGACTGTATCATGTACTTTAATATTATTGTATTATAATAATATCACTAAAAATAAGATGATAAAGAATACCTCAACTAATATACGATTGCTATTATTACAGTAAATTCTTCAGAGAAGGGCAGACCAATATATCAATAACATGATCGTCTCTTAAAATAAATTGACAGCTGTTTTTAAAATTAACTGTTATTGTTCTCCCCTTTTAATATATGAAAATTGGATCTCATACTTCTGCAATTCTTCTTTTATTGAATATGCTTTTTATAATATTTTCCTGTATATAGATGACTAGCATCTTAAAAACCCCTTGATCATTTTAAAACCCAATGGTTAAAGTTTGTTCTATTTTTTATATAAAAAGGAGAGGCCGATCTTCTTTTCAACCTTCTCTGCTCATTCGTCATAGACTATTGATCTGTGCGGGGAACTTATCAGACAGAGTAAGAGAGAGAACCAGTACAGTTCAGGGTGAACATTACTGATAAAAACTAACAGTCAAGGTCAGGTTTGAACCTGAGCTATTTCTAACCCTGCTACAAAGTCCTGACGCCCTAGACCACTCAGCCACCAACAATCTGCCTAATTGATCAACCAAGGGTCTAAGAAAACTCTACCTATCTAATGTATTACTCCAACACACTACAAGTGTTGACACATCTCTAATTAATTTTATTGTAGAAAATTAACTGCACTTAAAATTTGTACTGACCTTTGTTTCTATAGCTTTTGTTTCTGAATCTTGAAAATGTAATTTTAGACGACTCTTGCCATCGTCTGAGGACCCTCGCAGCTGAGAGAACTTGTACTGCCATGAATATGTTCTTGCTTGTGTGTCGTACAGAGCAAAGCCAAGATTCCAGTCGAGTGTCAGTCCAGCACTAGCTCCTCCGTTGGCTGTGGTAACGTTAAATGTTTTACTCTGAAAATCAAAGTGGCCGTTTATTGTTGAACGTTTCAAGTTTATGTTAAGAATAGAGGACAGTTTACTTATAAATATATGGATTTAGTAATTTAGGAAAACAATCTTTACTTAGGAGAAAATCTATTGAATGTAGCACGTGTCTTGGTACTCTATATGAACAACCTCATAATTTTAAAGATCCGGCAAGTCAGCAGCTCAATGTTGAATCAATTATTCATTAGTAAGATGACTATCGTAGAAATATGGCTGAATATGAGGGGTAAATGAGCATGATCAGTGTAGATGAATGAGTGTAGTCATTGTTACTAACTAATGTTGTCTGTTCCTAGCTATTTATTACTACTGTTCTTATGTTCTTAATACTGTTTTCTACTATTTATTACCAATACTTCCATATCATCCTCTACTTCTACCAACCATGCTATCTAATTGCCAATCACAGCTTTTCTATTATTTGTTTTGAGGATCTGTTGTTTGGAGTTCTTAGAAGTTGTCAAAAGAAGGTGATATCTTTTATTACACTTGTTACAATTTTTATTTCTGCATATACAGTAGACTCTCGGTTATATGAGCCCCGGTTAACCGAGACTCTGGGTTAACCAAGCTAGTCATGCACAGCTATTAATAAAAGTGCTAACTTAGTGATGTCATCAAACTCTTTAGAAAAATCAGAAATTAATACATTTATCAAATTAGAAAATATTGGAAACTATTTGAAAACCCAAAATTTACTTTTAAATTCAAAAAAGACAAACTTTGTAAAATTCAAAACACCCCAAAATAGGATGTTAAAGGTCCCAACAATAGTCTGTCAATCATCCCAAATTGAAATGAAAAACAGGACAAATTTTCTAAGTTTAACAATAGATTGTCATCTGAATTCTATTGTTGAGATGAGCTAGGTATAACACATTCATTAGCTTTTAATTAAAATAAATTCCGGGGTCTATGCATTATCACGAATGAGTTACTACTGTGACATAAAAACTTTTAAAAATATATACTTTCTCATGTATATTCTCATGTTTCTTTTTGCATTGCTCTGTATGGTTCAACAAAACAAGTAAATATGGATAATATTTTAAAGCAACAAAAAAAAAAAAAAAGCAATACGATAATGCTAAGGCTGAAACAGGATGATTCAGCTAAGGAACATTTTAAACATTTAAACATTTTTACTGTTTATGGACAGTATATTTTTGAATCCATTCTTATAGCAAAAAACCCAAAATTAGACTTAAATTTTAAGACACCCAGCCATCCTTATAACACAAGAGCAAAAAATGAGGTGGTCCAGGACCATAGGCTAAAGTTTTTTGAAAAAACTACATATATGGGAAACATATTTTTAAAATACATACCGCAAAACATAAAAATCGAAAAAGGCCTTAAGTTCAAAAACAAGTTAAAAGAATACTTGCTCAACAAAGCTCTCTACTCTGTTGAGGAACTCTTCACCACTCTCTAACTCTAATATAAACTGAACATCCAGAACAGAGTGTGTAACTAGAGTCAGTACTAAACAATGTAAATAACCACCCGACACCATCGGCTTAGTTGGCTCTGCGCTCGCACTAAATGTGGTTGTTTTAGTGGGTTGAGTTTCGTAATTTTACAATACAGTATTGGAAATATTGTCGTAATTTATTGTTGTTACTGTTATTGTTCAATATTTTATACAAGTGTTTTGATATTAGTGGTAAATGGTCGACAGTTGCTTATCTTATAACCAAATTGAAATGACGAATCAATCAGTGTTTTCATCACCAATGTGTACGACAAATATGGTATTGATTGAGGCATTTCTTAGAGAGTTTAAAGAGATTCTACCTCCCCATCTCTACTCAGAATATCCTCATTTTACAAGATATCTCAAAACATGCAAGGGCAAGACAGGGTGACTTAAATCTAGAAAACAAACTATTCAATTTGACAGGGTGTTAACTTGGGATATTTTTGACAATTGAAACAAGTTTCTGGTATCAGACCATATGATGGTCATCGATGGAATGAAACTTTCTCATAAGAAATGGACTCACTGTTTAGTCTTTTTCGCATGGGTGCGGGAAGATGCAACTACTGGAAATATTAGTGGGGAATGGCAAATGATCAGTCATGTAATTTAGGAGTCAAAGTTTAAACTATGGATCACATAGTTAATGACTGCAGATTGCGTTCTTTACAGGGGCGATTGGCTGGTCTTCATTCAATCAGAGAAGCAGGTGTTGAATGGTTAGAAAACCTGGATTTAGCTCTAAGATAGTAGATCGATATTTAAACACTAAATCACAAGTGCTATATTCTGTAGATTTTAATTTTATTTAGATATGGTTTATAAGTCTAATCTTTAATCTTTCATAAGTTTGGTAGCTGGCTTACACAAGCTTTATGATTATATCTTTGTCTTCTGGATCAGCCCACATCAAAGGATTATGCACATTATCCTTTTACACTGTCGGATTCAGAATACTAAGATTTTAGATATAGTTGTGACTACCGTGGAAGCTTATTCACCAAGATTAAGCCTTACGATATAGATCATGTGCTAAGGTTCTCAGTTCGATCCCAATCAGAGTCAATACATTTTGAGAAGGATCAGCTGATAATCACCGGCTGTTCATTTCTCATTGGGCTATTAATTAATGACACTTTCTAAGGAATAGTCGGCCTTATACACTTATCACACTCATTCGAAATCCATATTCGCCCATATCTTGACGATCGGCGTCTGATGAATAAATAAATAATCTTAGTAACAATGAATCCACTCATTTATTTACACTCATAACACTCATTCGCTCCTTACATTTGCCCATATATTTACAATTAGCATCTTAATGATAAATAATAATAATGGTGTTTGGACTTGGTGTACTAACTATACAGAAAACGGTGACCAGCATATGTGACTCTCAAGGGCCCATTCACAGACAACTATTATAATACTTACCTTGTTACTTAATTTAGTAAGATATAATTTTTTTGGATGGTATAAGATTTTTCTTTTTTTATGTCATGTTAACCTTAACAACACATATCTTTACAGCTATGATAAAACAAGGGATGCATTTAACAATTTAATAAAATAGTTGAGAACTGTGTAATGTGTCCTTATATGGGCTAGCAAATACAAAATATTTGTCAAAATATATTTCACTGTCAATGGTCCCATAATTTCAGACAACTAACTCTTGAAGAATGAAAATATTGCAATCTTACAAATATAATAGAAAGTGCCAATATTAAAAAGGTGGTTTGGATACAAGATGAATAAAGAGAGTATACAGTAAATACAGGATATGTAGCAGCTAAACTTCAGGAAGTTATTTCTAAGGTCAAAATAAACAAAAAATGTTCTATGAACATATAGTCTATCTCACTCCTTTTTCCGTTTATCTGTCTTTATGTACGTGTAATTTTTACAAAAAGCTGCATATCTCAGAATATACTGAAGATAAAATCATGAAACTTTGCATAAATCATGGTCTTAATAGTTTTTCTTTTTTTTTTCTAACCTCCTTATTCTGCCCATTCCCCATTGACAATTGATCTGTGCAAGGAACTTATCAGACAGGGTAAGGGGGTGAATCAGTACAGTAGAAGGTGAATATTACTGATAGATCTTCCAGTCTAGGCCGGATTTGAACCAGCGCTATCTCTAACCCAAGCTCAAAGTCCTGACGCCTTAGATCACTCGGCCACCAGTATATTGTAGGTTTTTACTTAAATTTAAGGTTTTTGAGTTACTTAGCTTTAAAATGGCCATCATTAAAAAAGGGCCAGTGTACAGAAGTAAAATGTTCAATAAATATGTAAACTGTCAAGATCAAGATTCAGACTAAGTTTCATGATTTTACTTGAAGTAACTTCTGAGATTTGAAACTTTTTGTAAAAATGACATACAGACAAATAAACGGAAAACGGAACATGTAATTTTTCACATTTTTTTTGTTTGTTTTAACCTTTGGAATAAACTTCCTGAGGTTTGGCTGCCTACACAAGGGTCTAAAATTATAGTCTAAAAGTCTACCATGTAACACTTTGACCTTACTACGAAGTTAAACTTTTACTTCTCACTAAAGTTCAATGTTATAACTATCAAAGGATCAATTAATAAATAATGATCCACACTATCTGGTGCTACCATTACTAATTTTATTTGTTTAAGATAAGGATCCCTTGCCTGGATTCCCTCAAAATTCTCCTGTTTTATCTCCTGTATATTTAAACTCGCTTCCAATATATTCTCGTCTATCACTTCCTTCCCAGGGTTCCTTGAAAGACTGTCTGCCATTAGGTTACTTGTACCTTTTTTGTATTTTACTAACAACTTATAATCTACTAATGATAATGCTAACCTGCTCAGTCTTGATCTTTAACATATCTTTGACATTTTTGCAATATACCAATGCTTGGCAGTCTGTGTATACCGTCACCTGTATTCCCAATATGTATTCTCTAAAATTATTTACTGTGTAAACCAGTGCTAACATTTCTCTCTCTGTGTTACTATACCTATGTTGGGTTTCTGCGTTTTTTTTTTGTTTGACAAATATGTTATTGGATGTAGCCTTCCCGTATTCGGGTCTTTTTGCAGTAATATGCCACCTAGTGTGTATAAACTTGAGTCTACATATATAAAGGCCTCTTTGTTACCATCCCAGTGGTGTAATAATGGTGGTTTTGTTGTATACTCTGTTGACCCTGCTTCGTTGAAATCAGACCCCTTCCTTCCTGAGCTAATGCTCTCAGGATATCCTGCTCAAATTTTACCTACTACATTTCCTTTATCGTACTTCCTGTTGTATTAATCATACTTCAGAGTTACTAATAATTTATACATTATAATTGGAGCGAGTTAGTTAATTAACAATTTGGTTCAGTAAACCACAAAGGTTTACAAAGAATACCCTGTATATAGCCCGATATACCTACACTTACACAGTAAAATAGAAACTCAGGTTTGTATTTTTTTGTCAAAATTTGTAGTACCTTATTTTATCCATAATCAGCTTTTGTTGGACACCTGGAGCAAACTGCTCCTCTGTAGTTACGCCATTGCTTGTAGTAGAATTTGGGCTGAATTGCAGACAACTTTATGCAAGAGCGAGGTGACGTAATTTGTGGGGCTACCTAGCGGATGAGTTTTGAAACAGTACTGAATATTACGTCTCAAACTGTTAGAGTATTAGACTGAAAATGTGTATTATGTATTCTTGGAATACTTGAGACTTCCTCATAATATCTATAGTTATATATGTCAATACATTTGAGTACTAAATGATTTTATAAATGACATCTCACCCCGAGTTTCATAACAGCTGCACATACGGAGCAGTGCCAAGCACTCTCTATTCTCAACAGTTCTTGACGAGTCTCCACGGAAAAGTACCGTGACTCCTGGCCCGATGTCTGGATGAGGAAGCAGTGTTGTCGCTCATCTACATTCTCCGAGTCTTTGATGACTCTCAACATAGACTGGTAGACTTTAAACACAAGCCCACATTCCAGCCAGTCACCTATGTTGAGCTGAACAAAAAATGAATGTATTACTATCAACGGTTTTTAATAATACTATCGCAGTAAAGAATACTAAAAATAGAGCCTTAATTAGTACAGTAGGTGTTGGTGGAACTGCAAAACAAGTGAATGTCATGAAACAAAAATATATTTCAATGAGTACAAAACGAACAAATATGATGGTGATTGATTTCGGTAAACCATGTTTACTTTCCTCAGACCGGAGGGATTCATCTTTGTCTGACAATGGTGAGAGGAATGAATCTGGTACTGAAGTGACGCTACTTTTATACCTGATACATGTCAAAGTCGAGAAACTCATGAGGGTTGGTTGGAATAGTTGCAACAGTGACAGTTGAAATACAATTGGTTAATTGTTCTTGTTTGTTGCATTCTATCTTCTTATATGCTGCAAATACACACTGAACAATTATCTTAGAATCAAAAATAATCTGTTCATTCACAAGTTTGTTGTGATTTGTGAATTTTTTTCTTGAAAACATGATTCTTCTCATGCATTAATCGATGGTAAATAGAGTTACTGAATTTGATCACCATAATATTTGTACATTTTGTACTTATAATGTAATAAATTTGAGTTGTGTTACGTTCACTTGACTTTAAAACTAATAAAGGAGCGTAGATAGTAAAAGTGGACTACTAAGATGTTCTTTTACAAGAAATTTTCAAAGTTCAAAGTTCTTTTTTCACTACTCAAATCAGATAATTAAATAACATTTTACCGCACACAGTTAAACGAGAAATTTATATTCATAGATTGGCTCATTCTGAATTTGAATAAAAAGTTATTTTTCGCTAAAGAAGAACATTGTGTTTTTACATAAGAGTCTACAGACCTATTTTGGCAGAGCATAACACAATACAATACTCAATAAAAAAGGATGGTATCCAAATTAAAGTAACTTTTGTAAACATTTTTTTTTATTTTCATCTTACTCCCATTTGCATACAATACACGCAACTTTATTATTATCTTTTAAAAGTTTGTAATTATTTTTATTAAAATCTTAACTTTTATTAGTTTTGTAACATTCTATTTGCTGCAATCACAAAGTAAATTTCAAAATATTATTTCACTATATTTCATTCTTTTATAAAGTTTATTGGTCAAGCTTCGAAATAATGACTTTATAACATACTCGACATACAAATTTGAAGAAATATTTATTTTTAAACTCTCAATAAAAAGCCAATTTAAAGGAAAATGAGTGGTATCAATTACTGAGTTATATTAGAAAATTTTAATACATAAAATACCAAAGTTAAAATTATATTTTATAGTTACAGAGGTTTAATTTGGACTTTGAAAATGAAGAAAAGCAATAGAATAAATGAATCCATTGTTTTACATTTCATTATGGTGAAACAATTGGTATACATTTGAAGCTTCCATGTCTTGTAGAAAGCTTTTAACAAAGCAATTATCTGTGTTCTATTATTTTTAATATTAACAGAATGGAACAAAAAATAAAAAATATGAAAGTTATAAGAATATTATGCAAGTACAGATTTTGTTTGCTAGCTGTGAAGATTGTGGGAAGAAGCTACAATTTTCCAACAGTTAACATATATTATTATATTACCACACGACTTTATGAATATACCAGAAAAAAGAAAGAACTATTTAAAAATGGAAGAAGCTTTTTTTTAATATCAACACAAATGAAAAATAGGCTAAAGTTTTATTATTCATTTAAAGACACCGATCGTAGAAATATAGGTGAATATGAGGGCTGAATACGTGTGATGAGTGTAGATGAAAGAGTGTAGTCATTGTTACTATCTGAGTTTGACTTAGCTCAGAAAGGACTATTAATAGCCCAATAGCCAGGGGAACTATGGGACCTACAGCTTTATGTGGAATCTAAACCACATAGTGTTGGTGTGATTTCAGCTAACTGATAAGTCTCACACTCAGTTCTTTTCCCTACACAACATCTGAACCTTGACTACCATCTAACATGGACACTCCAGACTTTTCTAGTGGATTTTATTTATACAGTAGACTCGTGTTAGTCCAACATTTGTCAGTACAACAGGTTTGGTAATCCGAAAGCCATGAAGATACTTTGACGGGTTAGGGAAGTAGTGAAGAAAAAATCAGTGCACCAAATATAATCGGAGAGAGTTGTACTATGGTATGTTAAAATGGTTAACTGAAACTGACGCTAATTTGAGCGATCAAGATATCTTAGACGAGGTTGTAGGTAAGGTTAACAATGACAGTGACGCTATCGAGGAGGCTGGGCCAGCTGCGCACATTTACTGTCAGCTGTGACGCAGCAATGTCGGTTGCTACAGCTATATTTACGTGGGCAGAAGAGAGAGACGTGGAATTGGAGAATATCGTCTGGTTAAAAACTCTCCAAGAGAAAGTGATGACTTATTCTTTTAAAAACAAATCCCAGAAGACCATCAATGATTATTTCAAGCAATGGAGCTCATGTGCATTTAAGAAGACATTTAAAATTAGTTATAAGTGTTTTATAATATTTATACTCAATAACAAAAACTATACTGTACTTTTTATAAACTCTAACAAAACATTTTTATTTTAAATACAGTAATGGCCACGCAACTAGGAATGTTATAATAGTAGAAAGTTTTGTTTACAATTATTACGTAGTTTTCATTCTAGTAAACAATTTTTGACATTAATTTATATTTGTATTTTCCTCAGTAGGACAATACGTTTTTCCATTGCAGGCTCCATAATCCATAATAGTACCAGTTCCGATCCCAATCCTGTCGGATTATTGCAAGTCTACTGTATTTATTAGTATGTAATTAATTATGATACAAACACAAAATATAATTACTATAGGGAAGGTTCACAATTTATTTGGAAGTCAATTTTCAAAAATGAATCGTGCAACAGTGAATCAGTATAACATCAATTAGTTAGGTGACTTGCTAGTCTAGTAGGGTCCATGACTTAAAACCCCAGAGATCCAACAAAGTTTAGTTTCAGGGATTTTGGACCCTCGTCCCAATACAACGTTTGGGTATTAAGAGAACATCTCACTGGAATTGAAAGATGAAAGAAGTGGGGAAATTTATCCATGATATTTGAAAATTAATTCTGCAAGGGTATTTTAGAACAATTATTACAAATGTAAATACGTTGGGAAAATACAATGTCTTCAATTACTTTATAAATATGAAATCTGACAGTTAATACATATTGAAAAGTAAATGTCAAGCTCTTGAAATTTGCTATTGTAGAAATCTATTAATGTGTACTTTAATAACTAAGAAGATTATAAAAGCAGGTGAAGCATAATTAATATATGCTCTTAGAAATGAGACGTTGACAAAAATTTGTGCGTATTTTAAGGTTAATATGAATGAATACATGAGTCTGGATGACTTGTGTAGTCTGATTACTAACTGAGTTCAGCTTGCTCAAAATGGACCATTTATTTATAGCCTGATAGCAAGGGCAATTAAGGTACCTACAGCTTTACTTGTAATCCGAATCACGTGGTAGTGGTCTGTTGTTCAGCTAATTGACAATGATACTCAGTTCTCTTCCCTTCACAACATTTGCACACTGACTACCATCATACATGGACGTCTCAGACTTCTCTAGTAGTGTCCACGTCAATGGCAACCATTGAGCAGACGCCATGTAGGTATTAAGAGGGCCGAGGATGGAACCTATCGCCCACAATCTCCAAAATACTTTTCCCCCAGGTAACTGGGTTACAGCACTGTACCACAAGTGCTGAAAGAAAAAAAGTGGATAGGACATGTTCTTGTAAAAAGTCATGCTACTTTCCAGTAAAATAGTAGGACCAGTTAAATGAGATGAGATGATAGAAATATGAAAACACTAGTTAATGAACATGATCCTCCTGAAGAATCTCTGCCCATCAACGCAAAGATTATCAATTTAACAAGAAAGTGGGATTATTAAAAACAACCACAACCTATGGGTTCCTCATTAATGATACATACACAACTAGTCTGTATTACCGGAGGTGACTCGAACAGCAGAACGTCAGTGCCCTTGAGAGTGAGGAAGCGTGGCCTGTAACTCTGCCATGGCTGGTTGTTGTTCAGGATGCCCTCGTTCACCCAACCCATGTACTCAATCCTCTCTGATGCTGGGAAGTTTCTGTTGTAAAGCTTCATCTAAACAAATTGCATGATTCAGCCGTAAAAACTATCTCATTTTGATTGATAGCTTAGTTTGCAAGTTCTTTTCATTAATTTTCGTAGTTTTGATGAAGTTTTAGAACTACATGGAAAAAATTCTAAATAATTAACAGTACATTCAGTTTTAAATATGTTTCAACATATGTTTTCTTTCTGTTGTGTTTATTTATTTTAAATAAAATTAACAGTTTAGCATCGGCTCTAGCAAATTCTTAAAATAATTCAATAAAATGTTAAAACATTTAATAAAAATTAGACAAATTTTCTAAACTGAATAAGAAAATATACTCCAAAACCAGAGGAAAAGTCAAAACAAATTATTGGAATCTCTAAGTACAATAAAAGATTAAAATACAGTTCATAGTTATGAATAAAATTATAATTGTTTTATATATTACTTACTTTTTAATTTATTTAGTTATATAAAAACATATGAAATTGTATACACAGTATTCTAATTGCAAAATACTTAAAATATTATCTTTTAAATGTACACAGAGAATCATTATGATGTTTGAACTTGATTAAAATATTCATGAACTGAGTAGACAGCTTTTCAAAATATGTTTTTTTACCTCTGGTTAGAGTTTTTTGTATGTTTCTATATTTTCATAGTTTAGAGCTAGTTTAAATAAACAATGTTTCCAATATACGTAGGGGATCTTATTATACAATTCTGAATTATAGTTATGTTTATGCATGCATTAGTTCTTGCTGTCTTATAATCATGTGAAATTCTTTTTTCAATTAGCGTACAAGACAAATTTTTTGACAATGAGAATAGTTTAAAATAACATATACAATGTGTTTGTTAACATAGAGAACGGTCATGGGCTAGTTTGAGAGCCATGAAACCAATGCTTAATCGGTTTGGAGGAAAATCTAAGAGCAAGCACCTCACTGGCTGGACTTTTATAGGCTCTCTAACATAGATCCTTGCATTAATAAGGCCTAATACAGATAACAGTTTCTCTAAATTAAAAGATTTGTGAAGTATGCATTTGAAAGAACATTTAATAAACATTTTGCATTAAGGTCATGTTTAAAGAATAAATATAACATTGTTAAAACACAATTTTACCATTGACTCACATTAAGATGACAAGTTCCTCAAAAACTTTAGACTATGACTTAGAACCATGAAACTTGGCACAAATATTCTTTACAGTCTAAAATAAGGTAGTTGATAAATATCCTGGTATGGCCTATCAGAGTCTTTGTTACCAATTACCATACCAGCTTAGGATGGCATAAGAGGTCGGTCATATGTATAAAAAAAGTGAGTATGTAGCAATATAAAGAAAAACAACAAAATTATATGACTTTCCGAGTTGGCACATGAAGGATGCAGGGGTGTCATCTTTTCATGTATATGAATTTTTCACAGTTTTAGTGTTGAAGTCATTGCGGTATTTGAACATGTAAAGGAGAGTTATGCTGATGTAATTTAATGCTTCCCAAGTTCAAATTAGTTAGTGGCAGAATAATAGTTTGACTGAAAGCCGCAAAATTCACTGGCCACAGTTTTTGATGCTTTCAAAAGAGTAAAGAACTTAAGTGATAAGTGTTTTAACTTTACAAATAAGATTACAAATTTTGAGAGAGCCGGTGGCTGAGCAGTCCAAGGAGTCAGAACTTTGTATCTGAGTTATAGATAACATTGGTTCGAATCCTGGCCTTGACTACTAGTGTTGATCACTAATGTTCACCTTGTACTGTACTAGTTCTCCCCCTACTTTGTCTGATAAGTTCCCAGCACACAATAGTCTATAGGGAATGGGTAGAGTAAGGATAAAAAAGAGATCGGATTCTCCTTATAAAACAAAAATGTATACAAAGGTTGGACATTTGGCGAATTACTCGTGCCAGAAAATCATTACTATCAAACACATGAAATTGAGCCTCAAAATTAAAATAGAAATAAATTGCATCAACCCAGCAAAGTGGTAAGGATATTTGAATAGGCACGTGCAATAATAAATAGTGTAATATACTGGTCATAGAATTGGTTAAATATAGCGTAGATGTGTAGTAGACATTAGCACTTAAGTGTATGTAATAAGTAACATCACTACAACAAGGACAACTAGTCCAGTACGCAGATGACACGACTCTCTGTTTCAGTGCGGAATCAAAGAATGAACTGGAAATCATGACTTTCACCGAGCTAAATAATTCTACCCAACATTTCAATGAGCTCGATCTTAAAACTAATCCAACAAACTCAACTTTCATAAAATTCTGCCTACGACAAATGGACACAGCACTGAGTCCAACTATCATGTTACATGAAACCGAGGTCATAGAAGTGCAGTCGACTAAATTCCTTGGAATACACCTCGATCGAGGGTTGACATGGAATATCCATGTCGACAATGTCTGCTCAAAGCTGTCTTCAGGAATTTACGTTTTGAGACAGCTATCCAAATACTGCCCAACTCTGGTACGGATGACGGAGTATTATGGAATAATATACCCACACCTTTCCTATGGAGTAGTCTTATGGGGAGGTTGTGCAAGCACTCACTTTTATAGAATGTTCACCTTGCAGAAAAAAGAGGTCCGAATAATTGCAAAACTGCAATGGAGAGAGTCGTGCAGACCAGCATTCAAAAATCTCAAACTGTTGACGCTTCCCTGCCTCTACATTTTGGAAACATCAATGTTTTTCATGTCAAAATGCGAACCCGTAAGAGGTAGCAAAATACACTCGTACGACACTAGAGGTAGGGCAAACTACCGTACTGGCAGACGCAGGACGGTAGCTTACGAACGATTGTCTTCATAGGCAGGAGTTCAGTTTGTCAACAAGTTACCAAATTCGATTAAAAGTGCCGCAATGCCCAAGGTATTTAAAGCTCGTCTGAAAACTACATTGATTTCAAAAGCATTTTACAGTACAGACGAGTTCATGGCACATAGTTGGGAGACCTTATAATTGGCTGACCGACAGAGAGGCTAGAGTGGGAAAATTTAGAATAAATGAGAATTGGAGTGCATGTTACAATTGTATGTATGTCTGTTATTTCGATGTAGCATGAATGGACAAAACTTTAGATATTTAATCAAGCAGCTTAATTCCTATTGACGATTGCAATACAATGTATTTTGTAACTACACAATAAAATATTCCTATTTTTAAGTTACAATAGATTAAATCGAGCAATTGCAGCTGCTGTAAGTAGAAAGAGTTGCTGAGTCATTAGAAGGATCTTGGCTGAGTCAATAGGCATCTATAGAAGAGGGTGCTCAAGAGGAAGAACACTTATTCGATAAAATATTAGAAAATGCATCCTAATTTTAGTACCAGTATAGGGAAAGAATTCTTATTAAGAATAAATTATAAATTCTAATTTTTTGCAATGAAAATTAAAGATATGTTTCAGGCACAACATTTATAGTCCTTCTTTAAGGATTTGATAGTGATAACATGGCTAGTAAAATAATTGTATTGTCAATTCAAGTCAGTAGGAATATATTGAACTGATATTGCAGTTTGAGAATACTTGGTTTATAAAATTTTTTAAAATTATTAAGGCTAATTTACCATGATATAAATACAATTATAAATATAAAGTCTTACTTGTAAGTGAGTAAGGCCCATGATGTTGTCAGTGATGTACTTGAGCCACTGTGACAGAATGGCAGCATCGTCACAATGCACTACTCCTGTACTTGCTCCATTAAGACCTCGTACTTCAAACGCGTTTGGCCGCAACTTGTCCGTGCCAAATATGTATCGAGTCACATACGCCATCATGAGAGGTACTGGAAAGAAGAGTTAGTCTTGGTCTCAATGTCTGAAGTCATTTTGTACTCAACTAACGTTTTTCATGCTAAAGTGACTTAAGTTTGTATAAGTAATAAATGACTTTTTTTATTAAAAAAAAGCTCTTAAAATGATACATAGCATGATAAAACATACTTGACAATATGTCCAAATTTAACTTATATATTACTTAAGTCATTCTTAGTAGGTTTTCAACAGATATTCTTTCTTCTGCTTGTATGTAAAATGAGGAATGCCACAAGGATCTGTTCTTGGTCTTTTTTTATTTTTATTATTTTTAAATGGAATACTATAATATCAAGCTAAACAAACTCTCCTAATAACGTGTATAGATGATAGTATGTAGTAAAGCTTCTGGCGATCTAGCTATAAACGTTTACATTCATCTAAACATGACCTATATTACCTGTCATATGTACAAATGAAAAAGAGTGGATTTTGACTTAAACAAACTGTGTGGCTTTTGGCAGAAGGCTAGGTAAAGAGCCAAATTCAAGGATGTTGAATCTATAAGATTAAGAACAAATTGCTAGTAGCAAATAGAAAAAAACCAGACTACGGATATGTTATGCAAAATACTTGATATAAGTCTTTACATCCTTAAGTGCATAAAATCTTTGATTATATACACCTAAAGTGTAAAATCAGTTATAAAAGCCAGCATAAATTTGAAATCTGCCAAAATGACTAATACACAATCAACTTAGGTATACAAAACAAACTATTCACTGTACAATATTTCAATCCAGTAAACAATTTTGTTCAATCTTGTTGGGTGAGCCAGTGGCCGAGCGGTCTAAATCATCAGGATTTCATACCTGATTTATAGATAGTGCAGTTTCGAATCCTGGCCTTGTCTGTTACTTTTTATCAATACCATTCAGGTTGTACTATACTTGTTCTCCACATTATTCTGTATGTTAGGTTCCCTGCACAGATTAGTAGTCTGTGGGGATTGAGTAGAGTAAGGTTAAGGAGGAGACTGTGCTCTCATTATAATAATCACAATAAAAAAAAAAAAAAACACTTCTAATAAAGATTGCAAATCCATTTAGCTTTGTTAAAGTCATGATTAGTTCATGATGGAGCTTATTATTCCCTTCCTAAATCAGCTGTGTGATACTTTTTTTGTGTGTGGTACAGTGATTTTAAAGCCAACACAACAATAAGTTTTAGAAACTCTTCAATTATCTCAATAATGATGGTGATGTCTACATATATTTGGAAGAGCAATTGTTGCCACAAAATAATTCATCTATTTATTTAGGAATTGAACACTTGACAAAGAATAGAAGATCGGAACAAGTTACAATAAATTTGATAATTACCTGTGATGATGTCGACCCATCGGATGCAAGTTTGTTGTGTCTTGGATTCTAAGGAGGAACAAGATCCATTACGACTGTGCCTCCAGACTCCATCGCTCTCAGTTGATACTCCCTCATTGTCCAACTGTCGTTCGTCTATATCTAGACATATTTCATCACTTAAAACACCACATCTTCTTTATCTAATGCCCTTTATTAATTTACCTTTAATTACAGAATATTTTTTGGAATAACACTAATATTTATATAGTGCATTTATATAGCATCGACCATAAAATGTTTTTCTTTAAGATTATTTGTGTTTTCTAAAATTGCCTATTAGAACCGTGGTGAAGCTGCTATCTTGGGATAAGTTGTTGTTAAAGATAACTTTAAGACGACTGTCCATCCCAGCTGGAAAGAGTGTATTTAAATATCCCCCCCCCCCCCAATCTATTTGTCTAAAAAATAGTGTTTTTATTTAAATTTAACACAAAATTTCAATGATGAAATTGAAATTTGATGCATTGAATCCTCAGTACCGCAGCTATTCATGTTGCAATGCCTTAGAAACTTGACAGTTTTAGCGTGCCAACAATTTACTAACACTTAGGTGACAATTTCTCAGTAAATAAATATTTTTGACTTATATTTATCATGATTTATACTGTAATTACATAAAAATGACTTCAACTAAAATATAAATTGAACTTAATTATTTACTGAAGTAATCGAAGTAAGCAGAATCATCAGTCATGAAAGTTAAAAATTGAATTATATTACTGTCAAATCAAACCCAAATAACTTGTATTTAAAACTTTAAGTTTTTGAAGTTATACTTCTTTGCGCCCGTTAGACACTTTGGGATGGGATGTTGGTCGAGAAACCGCGTCACGCTGAAAAGTAAGAACAAATTTTTAAGAACTATCGATTAATCGATTGTTAATCGAAGAAATTTAATCGAAGAAATTACTGATAATGATAATATAGGTGTATAATATAATAATGAAGTCACGTATAATATATTGAAGATAAATATATTGAATAATATTGAAAAATGTCTTATATTTCATTTATATATCCTGTCTGTTTGTGTGCGTGAGTGGGTGTATGAGAATGGCCAAAGAAGTATAACTTCCACCGTGTGGTCCGACGCACACCCAATTTTTTTTAGCTTAGAATCACACATAGAATCTGAAAATGCATAACCAGCCCAACTTTTTTGTAACACCCTTTATGTATTTTAAAATATATTTATTATTTATATAATTTTTTAATGTTGGTTTATTTGTGTTTGATTTGACATAATATAAATTATAACCAATATAAGCTCTATCCTCAATATACAACAATTGAATTACTAAGCTAAACGGCAACTCTTAATAATAAATTCATTCCAGAAACAATAGTTACATTATCATAAAACAAGTCTTGACATTCCTTTAAACTAATAAATATTTTATACAGATCAGATGTGCAACACCTGATGCATCATAAAATATATAGGCAATAGGAATAAAAATAAAAGAAAGAAAAACACTGATCATGAGTACAGAATATATTTAACAAAACCTGTTCCATTCCAAGACCCGTTAAATTTTAAAGAGGGTTACATAAATACTCCTCGGTATTATAATATGTCTTCATCACAAGGAAGCTTTTTAATTTTCTCCTAAAATTTAAAAAACTAAGTTCTCTTTTAAGGTAAGCTGAAAGATGATGAAATAGTAAAACTATTTTTTATAAAGTGTGTTTTTCGGAGAAAGCTATTGAATATTTTTGGTAAAGCTAGAGAAGATCTATTGCAAACGTCATATCTTTTTACAGGTTCATATATGGGAATCTTTGTGGAATTATAATTAAAAAAGGTTTATTCAGTAAATAAATATGAGGAAAAGTTAGAATACCAAACCTTGTAAAAAGGTGTTTACAAGATTCCCTACTGTTCAGTCTAAATATAACAATAATAACCCTTTTTTGTAGAATAAAGACAGGTTTAGTCCTCTTGCTATCCCCTTCCCATAAATACTGAGAACTTTATAGCTCTATTATTTATGTTTTAGTCTTCAAAGGTTTACAGTATCAAAGAAACATGAAATCAAGATCTAAAATCAGAAGGTGAAAAAAAACATGGAAACGCTTTCACAGCAACATTATTTCTTTCTATAGATAATTTGATAATTTAATTTTTTGGCATAATTGTGTTCCATAAAGCATAATTTTTTATCAGAATAATTTGCTTGAAACCATTAAATAGCGAAGAAATAATATTGATCAAATTAGTTACTTTGAAATTCAAATGGCCGCCACTCTGAAAAGGATAAAACTTTAAGAAATCCAGTTTTAGCAATTAATTTCCCTCGAATAGACCTCTCATTTGATACCAAACTAGACCTAGGCTGAGATTGAAGATTTTTGTTCAACTCGTTCAACCGCGCCCCTGAAAAGATGAAATGTTGCTAATGGCGACAAAAAGTATGTTATTTGTATCGATGATCATGTACAAGATTTCACTTTTACAAGTGAAGTCATACAAAAGTTGTAAAAGCATTTCCATATTTTTTTCCATCCTGTATACATGTTATTATTTTAAATAATTTTTATATATCTACCCATTATATTTAGTTCTGTTAAATTGAGTTTTATTTTAAACAAGCCCCCAAAACTTAAATACAGATATGTTTGAACTTAAACTTTATATAAACTTACTTTAAATTCCTAAAGATTAAGATAGTAGATTTGAAAGGCGGTCCTTTCATGCCGGTAAGAGAGTTAGAGTCAAGACCGTATAGAATATCTCATCAAGAAGTAAAAACTACTGCTTTTAATGTCTTCAAAGAAAAAACGAACCAGTTTTTATAATTTAAAAAATCTAATATGATTAATGTTGAGTATAGGGAGACTTGAAGAATGTCTAGTGGAACTAGAAAAGATCTTGCACTGATTGTATATTAAATATGAAGTAATCGGTTGGACAGTTTGAAAGTTAATAAATTCAAAATTAACAAGAGAATTACATCATTAAACAACACATTAAAAAAATTTTTAATTTATTTATTATTATATTGTATAATATGACTTATTATAAGTTAGTAAATTAATCACTAGTTAGAAAAATAGTTAATCTGCAAACAAATCTATAGAAAACTGGACTTTTACCACAATATCAATCGATATGTGTCAGAGGTACATAAATATATGAAGCAAACACTCAAAATAATCAATAAATTGTTATTTTACTGTATAACGTTAACCTCATTTGGTTCAAACATACTGTAATTCAAATTGTAGAATTGTTTTGATGTATAAAAACAAAATAAGAATGTCAAAATACTTTATTATTTTATGTTTATTATTTATTTTAAAACTACGATGAAAAAGATGAATTTGTATATCTTAATAGTTTTTCCGTTTTGTATTTTTTTAGCTCTTATAGTAATTATAAAGTGACAATTTATATGTGTATATATTTTAATATTGCTTAAATTTTCTTTCTTTTGTATTAACAGGTTAAGTGTTCGAAGGGACTTGCTAGTCCAAACTTTTTCTGACTATAAATAAAATCATTTTCACTTTCACATTCAGTAGTAATGACCTTCACTTTCGGTATGAAAGTGGTTCAGTGGTACTGATCTACCTGCCATCTGAATCTCACAACAGTAATGTATGACTCAGGTATGTTTGAACACGGACTTGTAGAATATTTCACATTATATTCACTTTCTTCAGACATCACAGATCTACGTTTAACCCTCTACACATATGAGAGGGAGTATTAGGTGACTTACTTGGTTTCTGTAAGAAGGGTGTGGCGGCTCGGTAATGTTTGACTGTCAGCATGACAATGTCCCCCGCATTCCTCAGGATGTTGACTGCTTCATCATGTTGACACGAGGTTATTAGCTCTCCATTGACTGAAACATTGTGCTCGTTTAGTGAGAACTAAATGTTAATGGCTTTTGATTATGTTAAGAAAACTACTGTGTGGATTTGTTTTTTTTTTTAATTTCTAAAGTCTTCTTTAAATTGATTATAAGTAATTTATGTTGATAAAGGACATTTATAAAGTGTCTCCCATTTGTTAAGTAAATTACATGGTATTAATTTATTATTCGGATATGAGACATTGACATAGCTTGTGCGTATTTTAGGGCAAATATGAATGATTATATGAGTGTACGATGAGTGTGGATGACCTTTGTAGTCTGGTTACCAACTGAGATTGACTGTTCCTTAAAGAGTGCTATTTGATAATAGTCCGGTAGCCAGGAAACTAGGGGAACTACAGCTTATATGGAATCCAAACCATATATAATTGGTCTGATTTTCAGCTAATAACAAGCCTGATACTCAGTTTGATCCGAATATAATATAATATATAATGCTGTATATGATATACAAGATAATCTTAATAATATTAGACTGAAAAAACATTGTTAGAACACTGAAATGAAATGAAAAACGTCTTTATTCATATTACAAGATGTGAAGTTAGGGCGGCAAAGCCCTCTCTACCCCTTGACCTCATCATACATGATAAGATATTATTTCAAATATAAATAATAATTTGCAAGGAAATAATAAATAGAAATTACAATATACAAAGTAAAACATATAATTACTTTATATACTTACATATAAAATTGTGAAAAATTATATTTAAACTTAAAAGTAATTTGACTATCTCAAACAAAACTGCAGTTATTCATTACATTTATTCAAAACTACATTCATTCGGCTAAATCACTCATTTCCGCCGCCATCTCATCTCCGCCCCAAACCAAGTGCGCTTATCGATGGATCTGATATTATCAGGCAGAGTATTCCCGAGCCTGTACGCAGATACAATGAATGATTTGTTGAAAGTGGTGGTGTGGTGAACTGGCAAAGCTAACGTTGACTCACCATGTCTGGTTCTATGCACACTAACTTGTGACAGGTAAACAAACTGCTCTGACAGATAATTAAGAATTTGGTTTTGAAGAATATTGTACAACAATATCAGGATATGGAATTGTCGGAGAGTGTTTAACTTTAAGATGGATAATTGGTAGAAAAATGGAGTAACATGATCCTTTTGCCTCAGGTTGAAAATAAATCTGTTACAGTAGTTTTGGGCACGCTGCAATCTTTCCACGAGCTCAACAGACATGTCATTGATTACAGTATAACAGTTATTAAAGTGAGTGAAAACTAGAGTCTTTACTAACAACACCTTAACATTGAGAGGAAAAAAACATGGCAAATCTCTTCAAAGTGTGAATAGCAGCAAAAACTCTATTACACATTACAGCATCTTGATCAGTCCAGTTCAAGTTTTTGTTCATAATAAGTCCTAGGTATTTAATTTTGTCACGAAACGGTAATCCTGTATTGTTAATTTTGAGTTTTGGTATATTTGTCAGGTAAATGTTAGAAGTAAGTATAGTAGAGCCCAACAATATTGTTTGGGTTTTGGCTTCATTGAGTTTTAAGCCATGATTGACAGCCCAATTTGTGATACACTGAATGTCACGGTTAATGTTAGTTACGGCAGTAGGCAAGTCGTTCAGAGTGAAGTGAGTATATATTTGTAGGTCGTCAGTGTAAAAGTGGAATTTGCAGAAAGTGATAACAGTAGTAACATCGTTAATGTAAAGTAAGAATAAGAGTGGCCCAAGTAGAGAACCCTGGGGCACACCTCTAGTCACCAGTTCTCAGTCAGATTCCCTGTTGTCTGCCTTTACACACTGCTGACGGTCCGTCAAGTATGACCTGACCCAGTCAATACAACCATCAGAAAAACCACCAAAGAGCGTTTTTATATAAAGGGGATAGTAAACGAAGTCAAAAGCTTTAGATAAATCAAATAGGGTCAAGGTGGTAAGTAGAGACTTGTCAATAGCAGAGCAGACATCGTCAGTAATTTTAAGAAGAGCAGTGGCAGTACTGAATCTTGAACGGAATTCAGATTGGTAATTAGACAATAATCCAACACTCTCCATAAATGATGACACTGATGGTGGACTAACCTTTTCAGACATTTTGACAACGCTGGCGAGATACTGATAGGTCTGAAATCTGAAGTAACTTGAGGTGATGAAACTTTTTGTAAAGGGCGCATAGTGACTGATTTCCACTCAGACAGAAAGGTAGATGTGGTTAAGGATTTATTGAAAATACCTGTAATCACAGTCTGTATGGCTGGAAGTAAAAGTTTGAGAAGTTTAATAGGAATTTTATCAGTTCTGACTGATTTGCTAGTCATCCTCATCACAGCATCAAGCACACTGTTAAGAGAGTAAATTGATTTTCACTTTATAACAGCTTGATTTAACAACTCCAATGTTTTATGTTTTCAAATTCTTTATTGTGTAGCATGACAATGTTATAATTGTATTACACTCGTCATTAAATAAGTCTACCTTAAATTTATAGATTGTACAAGAAACTTAATAAATGTACGGTAACAAAAAATATAAACTTCTCCCAGAGCTATGCAAAACAAAGAAAATCTGTATAGACTATTTCACTTTTATGCTATTTATCCGATAAATACTCACCTACAGAGTAAAAAGCTTTTATTAAAATGTGATTACGGAGTAATTTTTTGAATCTGATCGGGTTATTTTCTAGTTTAATATTTAGTGGCAATTTGTTAAATAATTTTGGCCCCATATTTTGAGGGAGTGAGGCAGTTATTTTTAAGTTATTAATCCTGTTAAAATTAAGTGTTTGTTTTTGCCCCATTATTATACACAATTAATAATGATAACATGTTCGTTATTTATTCTTCTGAAGGGAAAAAATGCTGAATCGAAATTCTTTTTGCAATAAATTTGTTATGTTTTATATCATACCTAAAAGTTAAAACTATAGTTTTAATAGTTATTTTCTTGGAATTACTATGTTGTTCAACCAGTTAAGAGTTGAAATGTCTAATTTTAATTTATAATGAATGTAATGATAATTTCATTTTTACCAATTTAGGACGTCTCTAGTTTTCAGAATGATAAGTGATATCAGTAACAGATAACTCTAGAAAAATTAAAAAGCAAAGCAAATGAACGTTACAGAACCAACATGTATTACATTATGTTACAAACAACAAAAAGGCAAAAATATTATAGTGTTTGATTCAGTAAACCACATTTAACATCCAAAGACCACAGAGACTGTTAAGTTTTTATTCAATATTCACCATTAAGACGCCGCTCGTTGAGATATGGGCTATAATGAGGAGCGAATGAGTGTAGATGAACGAGTGTAGTCACTGTTAGTAACTAAGGTCGACTGTTTCTTATAAAGAGCCATCTATTATTAGCCCAATATTCAGGTCAACTAAGGGACCTACAGCTTTACGTGGAGTCCGAACCACATAGTATTAATCTGATTTTCAGCCAACTGACAAACCAGATATTCAATTCTCTTCCCTACACAACATACCCTGATTACCACCCAACACGGACACCTCAGACTTCATGTTACCCCAGGGTCCATGTTTAATGGCAACTATTAGTAAACATGGAGTCAGTATAAAGAGCAGAGAACATATCACCTACAATCTCCACAACACTTTGTCCCCAAGCACTATGTCATTGATACTAAAAAAGGATTCACAAAGGAATGGAATTGGAGTCCACCTGACACTAATTCAATCACCATTATATTTTTTTGTAATTAAATTGTAATAAAACTGTTCTGTGTGACGTTGATTATTTTTCATTTCTTACAGATAATACGCTAACAATTTTAAGTATTGAACAATTAAAAAGAAATCTTTTCTACCTTTTATGATGGCATCTCCGACAAATAGTTCTCCTGTTTGGTCTGCTGCTTGGTCCTTGAATATGCGGGAAATGAGGATAGGAAGTTTGTGCTCTGCCCCACCTTTGATGCTAAGGCCCAGTCCTCCCACCTTCTGTCTCGTTACACCCACTATCCTAACCTAACAGAATATGTGCAACTTAACAACAAAATAACATCTGTATTAAACTAAGTTGTAAGTCTAATTGTTTCATGTAAAGCCAAGAAGAAAAAAGTGTTTTGATGAATTCTATTTAACCATTTTATTTCAATATAGTTGAGAATTTTAAATGGAAAAAAAACTTCTTCACACATTTGTAACAAATTCAATTATAATTTGCTTTAAATGTGCTATTCTTGATAATTTAAGTACTATACTAGTCTTATTTAAATTATAAGGTTATGTTTTATAAGTTTTTCAATTCATTTTAGCTCTATTCAAACAACACAGCTACTACAAAATTGAGTTCAATCAGTAAATATATATTTTTTTAAGGAATTTCAGTAGATATACATATAAAAATACTTAAACTCTTTAGGGGGATTAGTTTTGACCAAACCAAGTTAATTATTATAGTTCAAAGGCAATCTTCAAAGAAACAAGCAGAAATGTTGAAAAAAAAAAATCAAAATTAAAATGTTGTATACAATAATACATTGTAACAATTATTAATTGTTGCATTATAATTAAATTATTAGAAAAATTGTATTTAGAAAATGTTAAATTTTGTAAGAACTGAGAGGTTTAGGAGTTTGTTTTGTTTTCCAAAAGTTTTCGATATAAATTCTCCAAGTTTTGAGAAAAATTCAGTATCTTCCCCTTTCAAATAAAAAAGTAGTTTTTCCCATATAAAATAGTTAAATGACCAGTATTTTCACGTTTGTTAATTTACTGTCAATTTCATGCGACATGTTTTCTGAAGGCAACATGTTTGGTGAGCCTTACCTGTTCAGATGTCCTGGTTTAGAGGGTTTTAATTGGTAGGTTTAGCTTCTTGAGTTAAAGTGGGGGTAAGTCCTTTGGAGGAAGCGTGCGGCCGTTCGGGCTGTTCTCCAATAAATTTCTTAGTGAGACCACGTTCGTTCCGCTTTCATGTACACGGCGACTTGTACCGTTTCGGTTTTCCTTTACCATTGCGGCAATTTTTCTGTAGTTCGCTTGTGAGTGATTGTTTGAATGCCGGACGAGCTTTGATGTGGTTAATTTTGGATTCGAAACCTCCAGGACAGCTACGTAAGTAATTTTTTTACAAGTTTTCTTTAGTTAGAGTTTTTCAGTAGGGTTTTAGTAGATAGGGTAAGATCCACCAAGCATGCGCGGTTAAACTTGTTTCTGGAAAGAAGTCACTCTTCTAGTGACAAATTTTTAGAGTGTTTTGATTTTCTTTGTCTTTCTGTTTAAACTTTGTAAGTAAAAGGAGAAATGTTTCAAGTCACTAAAAGCTGGTTATTTATTTTGGTTCCAGATCTCCCGGAGGCAATTTTAGACAATTTTAAGAAAATTTAGAGAATTTTTATGAAAGTTTTAGACTATTTTTATAAAATTTAAAAAAATTTTGAATTTTGAATTTTTTTATTTAAAAGTTTAAAGAAATAAAAAAAAAGTTAAATAAATGAAAAAGGTTCTGGTCTGAAGATATTTAATTTATTATTTTGGAAGAGTTGTTTTAATTTATTTATGTTCCATTGAGTCAATAAAAGAAGAGATTTTTATTTTCGTTTTTATCATTACTTTAAGAAGAAAACAATTTTATTTTTTGAATTTATTTATAAGAAGATAAATAAAGAAACGTTTTTATCACTGGACAAGTCTTACTTTAATCTCTCATTTAAGTTTGTTCAACATATCAAAAATAAATAGTAGCTTTAATAAGGCTACAGCATATAGACTTTTTACATGTTCTGGCACTCTTAACCAATATTCATTAAGGATAACAATAATTACTGTAATTTGCTTAAAGCTCTTTAAAGAAACATACATTTTAAAACAATAAATACCAAATCTTATTTTTATCATAAAAATAATGTTGTAAATTATAACATTTCCTAAATTAAAATCGGTGACCATGAACATTGATTAAAAGAATTTTAAAACCAACTAAAAAATCTTCATTTAAATAACTATTGTAATTTATAAAGAAAAAACGCCTTTAATCGCACAGAAATTAAAGCTAATGCTAGATAGAATAGTTCGACAAACAAGTATGCCTAATTAACATATAAAGAGAGTAGAAGGCGTGAGGGGACTTATGATAGAAATCGGAGACACAAAAGCGTTGTAGCAGCATT
>JAQJVL010000173.1:600000-757500 GCA_035578905.1 Stictocephala bisonia | reverse complement strand
AACACTTCTGTAATAAGCTATATACTATAACTGATGCTAAGCTATGAACATCCAAACAGATACAAAACCAATCAAAAAACAATCTTTATATTATCTTGAACAAGTTAAAAGAAAATAATCAACTTGACTACAAGGGTTCACTACTAGTATTTTAAATTTAACAAGATTTATGAGTAAAGATTTATATTTAATAAATTGGGCTAATATTCTCAAAACACAGTAATGAAATAACTTAATAAAATTAAATCATTCTTTAAAAATTAAAACATAATTACAATGTTGGCATCGTTTGAAAATATAAATTTTTTATCATCACAGGGTCTACAGGTGCTGGCAGAGTAGTTCCTATCAGGCAAAAACAGCTGGTATGATCCTTCTATTGTAGGAACAGGCAAACTCCCTCTGTTGTAGCTGTTTGACAGCACTTCACAAAAAACAAGTCCCAAGGGCTCTACAGCTCTTATTAATTACAAAAAAAATTATGAAAAAAATACTTTCAATATTTTAATTTTTGTAATTTTACTTTTGATTCTAAATTTGGTGTGATAAATGCCTTTTTATTTCCTCTCAAATTTATTTTCCAAACTATTTTCTGTTGATTATAAAATAAGATCAGTTGGTTAATATCAAATTTATGTCAAATTAACTGAAATTAACTCACAAAATATTAAATAATTAGGTTAATTTGTTTTTAGTTTTGTTTGGAATTATTTTGAGGTCTATGGGCTAGGCAAACTGACGAATAAAGTTTTTTTATAAAAATTAAAAACATATTGTAATCTATAGTACTTTTTGCATCAAGGTCTAGGAAAAGGCGATAAATTAATCAAAGTCAGAGTGGTCAGCCTCAAAACAGAATTCAATGATCATATTCAACTGTTTTACTGGATCAGAGTTGTCCTGTCCAGTTATAATTTTGCTATCCATAAAATTACCAGATATAGTAAAATAAATTGATGGTTAATCTTAAATTACATAAATCTATCAAAATAATTATGTTATAAATTGTTTTAATATAAACCCTGTTCATAAAGCAAAATTTAACTACATTAATAAGTATATTGACTGAGTTAAGTTACTTTATTTAATGTTTGGACATTACTCTCACCCTGGAGTCAGTGGGCGAAGGCCTTTGGTTATGGTTACGGTTGACTGGAGAAATCTCCTCCTTCTGGAGTTTCAGCAGTTCCATGGACAAGTGTAGGCGCATAGGAGACGGTCTAGTCTTACCATCACTGACCTTGACCATTCCCGTCCGAACCTGCAGATAAGAATTAATAATATAAGAAACTATAGATTTCCATGTCAAAAACTATAAATAACAAGGTTTGATTAAAATTAATAATCCAATCATTTTGATAATCTTAGGTAAGATAAAAAAAGAACTGTTATTTACTAAAATATGTAGGAAAATTACAATTTCACTGTCTGCATGTTTTGCTATTCATACAGGAGGATCTTTTTTATGTACCCCTTGATTTTCTAAAGCCTGTGCGTGGGGGTGAGTCTGCGAGGAGTTGTTTTGCAATCAAATTAAACTTTGCAGAGCAGGGAAATCACAAGTGTTTAATTACAACTAAGAATTAATTACAACAAAAACTATAATTGATACAAACTATAAGGCAGTCTCAGATATGAATGAATACAAAACTCTATAAGAAGTGCAGACCCCTTGTTAAAAATTCACCCTGGCACAGAGCTTGAAAATGCTAGTTACATCAGAGGCCTGTAGATCGTGCAGAGCATCTTTACCTTTAAGATATCAAGTTTGAGAGGAAGAGAGCATCGACTATATCTAACCTAGTTGCACCGTATACTGACTATCCCTGTCTCTCACACTGACTTCACTCAGAGCAGAGCTCTCTCTTGGTGACTTATTAAACTTCAATTCCTGCCTGAAGAAAACAGGCTGATTTTTCACCATAACGTCTGTTCTTCTTATAGAGATTGTTTTTCTTTATCGATTATCAGAGAAGCTAGAAAATCTAAACTGATAACCTAACTTATCTTATGTAACTAGGGGATAGCTAGATATTATCATACTATCTCTGTATTTAAGTTCCTACTAAAATGTCTACTGCATTATTACTCGTAATTTTCTAAAATGAATTGCTATTATTAAGATTATATTGCATTTAAGACGGTGTCAGATGCTTCTCTTCTAATGTGACAAAGTCAACTTTTTGCTAGTTTTATTTAAAGATAAAGATGCTAAAAGTTTAAAAATTTAGCTTTAGTTCAGTTGGTGTGTACCTGTAAAGAATAATTCAAGTAACCATAAAACTGAGACTGCATTTGATCTAGCTTCAGGTAAAATTAAAGTTATATATAGGCTGCTTAGAAAGTGACCTACTGAAAGCATCAGAGCAAGAAAGATGCACCGAGTGGTGGAAGTGAGATAGAGAACTACTATTCTCCAGTGTGTCATTCCATTTTAAAATTTCCATGGCAACTAGGGACATGGTAGGCCTCCTGCTGGTAGTAGCAAGCCTCGCCCAATATGTCATTAGCAGTTTGATTAACATTAAGGAATTAAGCTTAGAAAGATGAAATTAAATGATTTTTTAGAAGTTAAATAACGAGAAAAAAATAATAATGTAGACAACAAACAGCAATCAAACAAAATTTTATAGTTCATTACAGTTATTTTTTCAACTGTAATGAAGTGGAAGTTGAATAATTTGAAGGCGGAAGAAGTTAGTCTTCCCCTCTACTGCTGAAACCACTATACACACTAAATATAGCGGTAACTAAAGGTCAGTTACTGTCCGGCTAAATTAAAGTAGCTTATTGTATTTATTAATAATAGTGTAAAGATTTTAAAGATTTAAGAGAAGGATTTATGGATATAGGATGCATGAATAATATATATCATATAATTCAAATAAACTCCTGATGACTCCTTAAGTTGTCTGTATCTACATTTCTGCCAGTCACATAATACCTCTCTGACATTGATGCATTACTCTCTTCACTGTTCGCAGATGTAAGGAACAATTTCTGAAGTATAAACTAATTTATATCGCCATCTGAATATAAAACACTACAAATTATGATTTTCAGTATATTTCATGATTTGAATACTGTAATGTTGCATAAATCACTTCTAGAAGATACTTTTATTCTAGAGTAAACTAGAATACCGCATCTACACCAGTGTCTTCTGGGCTAAGTTGAGTATTCATCTCAGTCTGCGCTTGTTTTTATCTATGTATGTGCTCTATCTAGTTTTTAAAAAAGTTAATTTTGTATAAATAACAAATCTGATGACAGCAAGTAATTTGTAGTTTTTTATTTCACCTGATAAAGTTTTTAACAGAGAATAGAACCGATTGTCTTTCAAAGGTCACTAGAATCACTTGACGATAAAAATAATAATCTTTATGAATAATATAATTATTGACAAAGTCATAATTACAGCCGTGATAAATTATTATAAATCAAAATAACCAAACAGAAATTATGAAAAATTAGTTAATGTAGATACAAAATTAAATGTGTCTATATTACAAACCTATATTTTCCTTGTTAAAAATACCATTTTAACTATAAAATGGATCCTCCAATAGGAAGGAGTAGATTTTATTAAAAAATATATCAAAGGATATGAGCATAATTTTTTCCTATTACGTTATAAACTTTTAAATATACTACAATTTGACTACTAAATGTTTTTCTTAAACAAAACTGTACAGTTAAAATTTAGCAAATTTGGATTTTTAAGTAAGTAAATAACTGGGTCATGTATATACAGGGTGTTTATTTTAAAACGCAACCCTATTTATAAATACAGATAGTGAAGGTTTAGGATAATTACGAGTTGAAAGAAAGAAAATCAATTTATTTCCCTTTTAAGTTTACATAGGTTCAAGTTAACAATTTAATATAGCGGAAAACAAAGTTTTACATAGGCTTTTTGGCTGTGAGTAAAACTAATAAAATAAACATTACATTACAATTTAATCAGACAAATAAACAAAAAAGGTACTTACAGATAAATGTGTACAATAATTAATTGATAGAATAAAAAATAATAATAACAAAAATGTATATCGATACAAAAAAACAAAAAACAAAAAAAAAATAATAATTTGTTAGATACTGACTATTACATAGAAAATATCATTAAAAAGAAGAGTTCACATGTTGGTAGCCCTGGTTCTTCTTCTTCCTTAGATATCAGCTGATTTACATCATGGCATTGTTGTTCACTTTATTTGGGTTTTGTGAAATAAGCTGACGTTAGAAACATGGTTTTCAGCAAACTTTGAAAAAAAGGTCCATAAATTTACTAAGGAGGGCAGAACATTATATAAATGCTAATAGTGGTTTGTATGAACACCAAACCTAAACAAAAATGTCATTAAAATAATGTAAATAGTAGTAATAAATGTTAATAAGAATAAAATGTGTTGTAGATATATGTTTTGTTTGTCATTTTTATTTCAAATAATGGGTTGCGTTTTCAAAGAAACACACTATATAAGTTTAAAAGAATTTGGAATCGGAAATCTTTAAAATTATAGTTTATGATACTGTCTAAAATAACATTTTTTAAGAACTCTAATAACCTTCTTTTATAACAATAAGGTAATCAGTATATAGAGTATATTCATAAGAGGTAAATGTTGTACTAAGGCAACTTAATAGAAAAAATATAATGTAACAATGAATTGCCAGACATCAGGCAGTCACTTAACTTTATTGGTACTGGCATAAGACAACATTGTGTCGGGGAATGGACAGATCAATACGAACGGAAAAAGGCAAACAACTGTCAAGGGAAGACCAATCGGTCTGTATTGTCTCGAAATTAAACTGTTCCTCCATGAAAAAAGAATTGTAGAGTAAGGAAGTGTTTATTTATTAAAGTTAATTAAATATTTGAAACTAAATTTATGATTTCATACATTCATCTGTAATAAAAGTGGAAATTAATTATTAGTTTGTATATTTGTTTTAAGAATCAGAAACTATACAAAAATAATCAAATTCAACACGTTTTACTACATGAACATAATGTTCGGCTGCTAAAAATTATGTAAAGGTTAACTCCTCTAAACCTGAATGCTCTCATTTTCTTCTCATTAAATTACTTGATATATAAAGTTAGCAAAAAGTTATTAATAGTCCTACTGTCGACACTATGCACTGTTACACTAGTGTTGTAACCCAACTACTTGGGGACAAAGTAATGAGGAGATTGTAGGTGATAGATGCTATACTCTTTTCGCTTAATACTGACATGGCGTTATGCTCAATGTTTGCCATCAACGTGTCCACTTCAAGAAACGTCTGGGGTGTCCATGTTAGGTGATAGTCAAAGCTCAGATGTTGTGTAGAGAAGAGAACTGAGTGTCAGGCTTGTAAATTAGCTGAAAATCAGACCAATTATTCGGATTCAACATAAAGCTATAGGTCCCTTAGATAGTTTTTCTGAGGAATAGTTGGCTTTGGTTAGTAACTATGACTGCACTCTGTCACTTACACTCATCCCACACATTCGCCCCTCACATTCGCCCATATCATAGGACTGATCTATGTGTCTTACTAATGAATGAATTATACATTTTTGAGGAAGCTGAAACTTAAGGAGGATTGCATTAAATGAGCTGGAATAACATTTACAATAAAGAAAATAATTTTAAAATATTGATTGTGTAATGTAATACAATGACCCTTTACAAACCTCCAATGGTCTAGAGCTGTTACCAAACTCAATCTTCATCCAGATAAAAGGGATAGAATGAGTTTTGAGTACAATTTTGTTGGTGTGCTGTTCAGCCGTTGTTAAGCCATTGTCATTCAAGTTTAGTGAGGAGTTTTGAGCAAGAACTTACTTAGGTAAAGTTTTTGAAACTAGCCAATGAGATCAAACATAAAAGTGCGGTTTGGCCATTCTATGAACAAAATGTACACTTTCCAACACTATTTTCAAGTTGATTAAAAAATGTTTGCTTTGGTTTGTGACATAGTTCATTTATTATTTTCATGTTTTCAGGAGTAGGGATGAAGATAGAAAAAGCTGGTGGCCGAGCAGTCTAAGATGTCAAGGTTTTAAGCCTGATTTGTAGATATCAGAGGTTTGAATCCTGGCCTTAACTGAAACTTTTTATCAGTAATGTTCACTTTGAACTGTACTGATTCTAATCATTATTGCCTAAATACGTTCTTCTCACAGTTCAACAGTCTATGGAGAATGGGAAGAGTGAGGTTAAAAAGGAGATTGGCCTTTCCATAAAAAATTAAAAATTGGTGTCTTTAAGAATGGTCCTTAGAATAAACAATTTGGAATATTAAGGTAAAAACCCTTAAATTAAACAATATATTGGCAATTTAAAAGTTCAGTTACGATACAGAATGTTTTTGCTCAGGAGAATCTAGGAATGAAGAGTTTGCTCTTATCTTATATTTAACCTGGACCCACGGTTTTAAGATACTGACAAATTCCATCATATGGAAGCAGAGCACAGAGATTGAACCTGGGCTCACTGCTCAGCAATATAGAGCGTTAGCCCCTTGCTATCACCACTTGAAACTATAACAGGAAAGGATGTAAGAGTTTTTGGACTTCAGAGCCAAGGAACATTGAGAGAAAGACTTACCTTATGTCTTTAAGATAGTATCATGTTTCTTTCTTTCTCTTACTGATAAAAGAGGCAGAGCATCAATGTATGGAAGAACATGTGTTTTGATTAAGGATGATGAGTATAAAAACAACTAGTGTCGTCTTCCTAAGGGTTGTCAGATCCGTAGACTGAGCCACTTTATCTAAAGCCCAAAGTTCAGGGCAAATAAAGAACCAATAGTTAATCATGGAATCTGAACCACTTACTATTGGTCTTGTGAACCACTTACTATTGGTCTAGTTTTGGCTTAAACTCAGTCCTTCCCTGGACATTTATACCCTGCCCACTTCATATCACAGACGCCCTCGAGTTTTCCAGTAGTGTCCTAGCCGATTGCAATCAATAAGCATTAACTGAGAACAGTGCCTACACTTGCAATCTCTTCAACACAACCCCAACTACAGTTCGGCTACTTTGATTGCAACCTTATTAGAGAACCTGTGTGAGAGAGTCAAAGCTAGTCATTGAAGTGAGACACAAAATAAGTCTTCTACCACCACTGAACCAATGTGCCACATTAACATTTCATTGTCATGGATACGCTGTGGGAAGCTCCGCCTACTACGTCATCATGCTAAGTGACCATTGGCAGGCAAGGTACGTGGTGGGAACTGGAATCTAGAACAGCTGAAACACAGCATAGGGAGAAAGGCGCTGTGATAGGAGTGTGAAATCAGCTGATGTAGAACGGTTTGTTGTCATTACCGAGTTATATTGAGGTTAAATTTTAATTTGATTTGCGATGTTATTTTGTTTTAAATATATATTTTATTTGAAATACTAATAATGTGATTGAAGTGTTGAAGCCTTCAAACAGAAATAATATTTATCACTACTATCATTACTGTTTTATTTAGATATATTACTTCATATGCAATTTTAAAAGGTGTGCTTTGTAACTGTTTAAGTCGTGATAGACCATGCAAGAAAGTAATATTCGATTGCAATATTATTATAATTAAATATGTAATTTTACTAAAAAAATGACAATATACAAAATTACGGCTATATTATATTGACTTTTATAATTAATTTAAGCAGTTTTCTTGACTTAACTTCACCAGCTGATTGTATCCATTGTCCCCACACCCAACACTGCCCCTCACACCAACTAGAGACGGAGTGGTGGAACACTTCCCCTCTGCTGCTGGAACCCCTACATGCGCTAAATATATCACACAGGTCGCTTTCTATCTGGCCCAACTATAGCTGGGTTATAGTTCACAATAAGACCACCTTAGAGGAAAAGAAGCTAAAAAGACAGACTAAATTACGATGGGAATTTTCATATTTTCCCATCACAAAGAATTTTGTAGGTAGGAAAAAGTGGTATGTAATAATTAGTTAATTACAGATGTTTCACTATTTAAGAGAACTCTTGATCATTTCAAAATTATGCACTTGTATTTAAGGAGGAGTCAACTTTTTGCTAAAATTTCACTGCACTTATCATATCAGCTATTATGAATAAAAAAATTATATTTTTATTATTTCTTATGAAATCATAACTACCTTTTTCTATTCCACAGAATGTAAATCAAAGTTAACCCTAAATTATGAATGAGTCTAAAAATAAGTATAGTTTTTGTCATTTACTGACAAACTATTGTAAGTTAGTGTTTTACCACACACTTCTGTGTATTTTTTTTGACTTTAAATGATTTAGTAAATGAAAAAAAAGTAGGGAAATCTTTACTGTTCTCAGATATGAGACGCAAACACTACTTTGTATGTATTTTAAAGCAAATATGATTGATTACATGAGTGAAAGATGAGCATGGAGTCTGGTCAGTAACTGAGTTTGATTTATGCTTAGATCAAATATTGTCAATAGCCAGGGCAACTAAAAGACCTACAGCTTAGCGTGGAAACTTAACCATATTGGTCTGATTTTCAGCTAATTGACAAGCCCCTGATTCTCAGTTTTCTCCCCTACACATCCAGACTCTGACTACTACCCAACATGGACATCCCAGACTCCTCTAGTAGTGGTCAGTGTGGTGTCACAGTGGATAAGGCTTCGAATTGCAGAGAGCAAGGCTCAAGGTTCTATTCCTCACTGAGCTAACGGTTGATGCTTCACTTGTTTGATAAAGTTCATGCACAGGCCTGCAGGCCCATGTGAACTAGCGAGTAATATTTACAATAACAAAAAATTGTCCATTTTGATGGCAACCATTGAGCAGACGACCGAGCATAGAACCTACCGTCTACAATCTCCATATTGCATTGTTATCAAAATATAAAAAAGTCTCTAAGATGAAGGTTGGGCTACTATTTTGGGCAAAAAAGCCCAAAATAGTACCTTGGGTTTTGCATTTTATTTATTTTTGGGATTCAAACTTATACATTGCATCTGTTGATCAAATTAGTGAAGAGGTTAATTTTGAAATGTTTACAATGTATTTTGCCACAACTGTGAAAAGATTTGCCAAAATTAAACAATGATTATGTCGTGTAGAGGAGGGGTTGGTTTAATTTGCAATTCAAATCCCAAGCATGAATGTCAGCATCAATTTAAATGCAAATCTGGCCCATTCTAAATCAGAGGTGTTGTATTTCAAACTAAAATCAAAGATAAGATAATGTCAATTTAAATTAGTCATTGATTGTATTAAATTAAATTTAGATTGTATATGAATCTAAGAAGATTTGACAAATAAAAGTTTTGCATTTTTATTAGTTAATGATTATATTATTTATTCAAACGATTTGAGGGTTTTAATGGAAATTTCATGGTTATTTGAGTTTAAATGTTTTATCGCCTACTAACAAAACTGTTTTATCACATACTAAATAAGCTGTGGCTTAGTCTGCTATTAAATATATTTGACTATTAAATAAATAGTTGTTAGAAAAATAAGGGTTGACTGTTTAATTGATTTTACCTGAAGTAAAGTAAATTACAGCTGTTTTCATAAATAAACAATCATCTGATCACAGAAATGAACTTACAGGTTATGATTTGGATATATCAGCTGGTCAGAGTAGACATTTTTTAACACTGACATTTATTTTCATTTGTGAAATGCACCAAGGTCGGGACTTGCTTGAAATACCCTGTGCCTGTCTAAAATTTTAGAGATTAAAGAAATAAAAACACTCTTATATACATATAAATGCAATGTTGTGTAAACATTTAAAGTGAACCCATTCACTATTTTTCGAGTTTTCTGAACAAAACCAAACGGAAATTTGATTGTTATTTATTAATTGTGTACATGTTTTCTAATGAATAGTATATCAAATTACTAACACTACTAAGGAAATTAGATTGAGTTAGTAACAGATATTACATGCTCATTGATACAAAATTATGCTGTAGTTTAAAATTAGTAATAATGAATATTAAAAAAAAAATATATTTATCTATTCTTGCATTTATAAAAATATACATTTGTATGTATTCTTGCATCAATTTAAAATAATGAAATGATTAATTATTCAACTGATCTGTCAATAGTATAGTCTGATTATCTAAAGAAAACAGGTTTAGTCCCTGAGACCAATTTTTAAAGAATCAACTGATAACCACCAACTTTAGAGTACTTGCCACTATTTTTGTTATGTTTTTATTTATTTACTTGCCTCATTACATGAGAAACCCAATTACAATGAAAGCAATAATGCTCTGTAAAGTTCCCATTGTGGGTCTTCTTCTACAAAACCGTAAACTCCATTAACCACAAAATTAAGAAAACTAAATCATACAACAACGAACATAACAATCAAATCATTTATATTAGCTATTTAGGAAATTAGATCAAGATATCCTTCAGCAAATTCATGACTTAAAAATGTATACAGTCATGTATACAGGGTTTCCAACTTCAACTGTCGCATATTTTAGAGGATTGTTTGCCAGTAAAATACTAGCTAATAATGCCACATAACATGTGTCCTATTTCGATTAGTTTTCTGTCTGTATGTGTTTTTTACAAACATTTAGATATCTCAAAAACCGTTTGACATAGAATACTGAATTTTCGTATGAAGGTTTATCTTACAAAGGTACATTTTATGTAAAAAGTCTAAATATATAAGATTATTGGTTTAAAAATGGTGGCTGTTAAAAAATTTCAAAGTCAAATATCATAAAAACTAAACTTTATTTCTAAAAACATTAAGACACATGATTTATGGACTATGTTGTGCCAAATTCAACGATATGTCAGTTCAAAAGATCAATTGATAAGTAACGAGAAAACGTATTTTTTGTAACTGAAAGCATTGTTATCTTCTGAGTACTCTTTACCCAGATAACAATGCTTTCAGTTATAAAAAATACGTTTTCTCTGTTATTTATGAACCGATCTTTTGAATTGGCATATTGTTGAATTTGGCACAACGTAGTCTATAAATCATGTGTCTTAATGTTTTTGAATAAAAAGTTTAGTTATTTTTATATTTGACTTTGAAATTTTTAAACAGCTGCCATTTTTAAACCGATAATTTTAGAAATTTAACCTCCTTACGTAAAATGTACCTATTTAATATAAACCTTCATACAAAAATTAAGTATTCTATGTCAAATGGTTTTTGAGATAATTAGCGTAAAACTCTTTTTGTATTTTCTAAAAGCTTTCCTTATAAGTTATATGGATTGGGCTCCATATAAGTGTTGCACTCCTCCAATCTAGACTTAACCAAGTACGTATACAATGTTATCAAACTTGTTAAATATTTTAAATCTGTCCCCTGTCTGAAAATAAATCCTAAGTCCTTATTTGCAGCATACACATATTTTTCTATATGTAACCTAAAAAATAGTTTTGATTCTAAAAATATGATATGTATCATTACAAAATAAACACATTGAAATAATTCTACTATTGTGGTATTCATTTTGAATAGAGTATAATATTAATAAATTGAATATTAATAAAACTACTAAATTAACTAACAACATTAAAAAAAATGAATGACATTTACAATGCAGTGAACTTGTTAATTAACATGTAGTTAAATATTCAATATGACACTTGTAAACAAATTCACTTCAATTATTATGTTATGTCATATATCTATGTGTTTTATACACACAGATAGATTTCTCAATAAATCTTATGACCGATTGTGTCTGAAATTATCAGCTTATTTAAGGTCTAAAATGGAATTCTAGTGTAGTTCCAAGTAATGATGCATTGCAAATTAAATCAGTTGTAGTAATAGACCAAGCTTGCTAACAAAATAACTGGCACAAATATTCTTATTACATTAGATATCTATTTGTAAGTAATAAAATAATCAAGTATTTTTAAATAGGCTAAGTTAGTAAGTACACCTGAAGACGGCAGGAGTTTGTTATACCTGTCGAAACGTTGTGTTTGTTTCTTAAACACTCAAAGCATTGGAAATCTCCAAATGTTATCTAACATATCACTATAAGTAAATATTTAACTCAAACACAACACAATATTAGGTCTTAAATGAATTTATATAGTAAAATGAATATTAAAAAATGTCTGAAGAACAGGCTTCGCAAGGTAGATTTTTTAGTTGAGCAGTGATAGAATGGGTCACTAGGGTCCTAATTGAATTCTGTGCTCAGCGAACTCCAAGTGGTCTATTGATTTTGTCTACTTTCCCTCGATCTTTTTAAATCACAACCAATACATCTACCTTAGCAGCTGTTGTACTCTTTTAAATCTTATATATAGAAACTTTCAACGGTTCAGTCACCAGACTGACTGACTTAAACACTGATTTATTTTTAATATAAATATAATTTAACTATAGCATTTAAACTATAGTTGTTAATAAAATTAAATGATAAAACATCTATTGTGATATTCAGTTCCGTTCATAAAGATATAAATAAAGGAATTATTAATTTGAAAAAAAAATCATCTTTCTATACAAGTTGAAAAAGTGACACAATTTTGCCATTTCACTTCACAAAAAAGCCCTATTTCTATTTTAACGATTAGGTCTCTAATAATGATTGTATTATGACACTTGAAGTGTCATTTGATAGGTGAAGAACTGTTCTAGAGGACCATATGTTGATTTTTGTAAAAAATTGAGTATTTTATAATTTTTCTACAGTTAAACATGTTGAAACATTAAATTTCATTCTTGATCATTTTGAAATAAAAAACTCATAATAACAACTTAGGGGCTGACTCTAAATTATATAAAGCCTTTAGGGGAGGGAGGGGGTTTTCTACAGTGTTATAAACCATTACAGGGGAGGGTGGGGAGTTTCCACACAGCGTTCGTAACAGAAACGTCAACAATTTGTTTGAATTCATTCACAAAATTTGATCGTTTTTCCCAAAACTACAAGATTTTAAAGTTAGTATTATATTCTTCCCAATAGAAGAAAAGGGAAACAAAATTAAAATAATGAATTTTATAAATCATAATATGCATTGAAATGGATGACAAAAATTGGAAAACGCTGATGACAGCGTTACGTAATTTTTGAGGGGGTTAGGTAATTACCATTACTAGTCCGTTACATGGGGGGGGGAGGGGGTTCTGAAAAGCCCGAATTTAGCGTTACATAATTTAGGGACGGCTCCTTATGGTCCACTTGATTGGACCTTTAATATTCATACAGTGTGCACTATAACCCACTGTAATAATAAACACGAATTATTTAAATTATTTAAAGTCGACTTCCTAGTGGTGATTTGGTGGTTCAGGAAACGGGCACCTTAAAATTTAATTATACTATGAAACATTGTTGACAACCTGTGTCAAGATTTATTTCATCTTAAAATTAGGAAACATAGGGCTTTATATCCTTAACATTTTTAATTTAAACGTGTATAGTATAGCTTAAGCACATATTTATAATTGCCTATTTTAATTTTGTCTCGTTAATTACCTGCAAACAGTTGCCAATGCATCAAATATTATTATTTTTCTCTTCTTCCATTAATTCTATTTTAGTTGGATATCAGAAGTTTGTTTAAGGATGTTCATTAACTGATCTACCTTGACAATATGGTTTGCTAAGTCAGTACAGTATGTGTCTAATTTATTTATTAACTTCATATTTTTACACATTAATTGTGATATTATCTTTACATAAAATATCAGTCAAATATATTTGCATAATAAGTATTTTTGTAAAATGTTGAATAATGTAACAGTTCATAGAAAATATTTAAATAAGTTACCTACAACCATCGATTTTTATATATACACAAATAGATTTCTCATCCAATGGCTGTTGAGTCAAAATATCAACTGTTTTGTGGTCCAGTAGTGGAGCGCTAGTGTAGTCCCATGTAAATGTAATGCAGTTTAAACCAGCTTTGGTAGCAGACCTCATAACTACTGTCAGTGCACCCGCAGTTTGAAGGTTGTTTTCTACAAAACTAAGAGGCTTATGAAAACTAAAATCATATCATTGCTTTCCTTGTTTAACTGTACGTTATGACATATGAATTTTAAGTGAACTGTGACATCATGACATTTTAAGTTCTAATAATTTTTACCTTAGTTGGAACAAAAAAAGGACTGGAATTTTAACTAGTTTTCACTGTAGATCAAATTTACACCTTTATTAATAAAAAAACCCCGTCCACATAGTGGTTTTATATTTTGTTAAGGGGTTGATAGAAATGTTTACTATAAGTTTTATAAATTTTAGAATGTTATGTTTTCAAGAAAAAAGTTTGTATCAGTTACATAAAACATTGTTTTCTTGGCTTGTAAAGGCCGTAAAATAAATTATTTGGTCTTGTTGTAATCCTTATTACATATTTTATATGTGTATTAAGGAAAATATCCTTAATATTTTCATATGTGTAAGTAAATTAAGTGATTTTATATTGATTTAAATCAATTTAAAGTTATTTAAAATTGATTAAGTATATTTAAGATCTCTGCATTTATTTACACATATGAAAATGATGTGTCTTAGCTATACTGTACATGTAATAAGGATTACAACAAGACCAAATAATTCATTTTACGACCTCTAAAAGCCAAAAAAACAATGTTTTATGTAATTCATAAGAACTTTTTTTCTTGGAAACATAAAATCCTATAATTTATAAAAATTATAAGAAATTTTCCTATCCACCACTTGTTAAAATATAAACGAGCCACATTAACTGGTTTTTGAGTAATAACTGTGTAAATTTGATCTATAGTTAGCATTTCGGTACTTTTTTGTTCCAACTGAGATAAAAATTATTAGAACTTAAAATAAGATGTCTCTCATATGTCATAACGCACAGTTAAACAAGAAAAACAATGGTATGATTGGAGTTTTCATAAGCCTCTTAGTTTGGTAGAAAACAACCTTCAAACTCGGGTGCACATAATTTCTGCTCCGACAGTAATCAAACAACTGGCACAATTATTAGATATATTCTGTATTTATAATATAATCAAGGCGACAACCTAGAGATATTCTCGAGAAGATTTATGAAACTGATAGGGATAAGGATCAATCTGCGAGAGTGCGGCTGAGTTGTTTACTGTCTCGACAGCACTTAGTTACTTTATTATTGAGTTGCTTGTGAACCACTTGACATTTATACAAACTGGTCAATAAGAAACATAGGTCATGTAACTTGTTGACTTATTTATTTGTTTCTTTTAAACAAGCAACTGAAGAAATAAAAAATCTTAGTAGCCTCATTGAAGTGAAAAATCAGTGAATGTCACAAAAATTGAAAGATAAGCCTGCATGTCCTTGGTAAACTTATTTAGTCTAAATATATATTAACAATAAAATTAATGATTAAGAAATTGTTATTTTTGAGTTAATTTAAAAATTAAATTGAACATAAACAAAAATATAAGTATCTTAATGATTTCAATTTACTACAGTTTAAATTTTAGTCTAACCTAACCTAACCTACAAATTTTAATTAAGAGACTGGGACCGAAGAGGTTAGCCACTAGCTGAATTATTGATTTAGAGGCGTTCCCATTTTCTTTATTAATTTAATCATAAAACATCTCTCAAATATAGTATGTGATAAGATCAATTAAGGTATTTAAAATTTAATTGCAGTTTACAATAGTTGCCCTGGCTATTGGGATGTTAATAAATAGTCCTTTCTGAGCTAAGTCGAACTCACATAGTAACAATGACTGCATACTTTCATCCACACTCATCACATTCATTCACCCCTCATATTCGCCTATATCTCTACGATCGGCATTTTGTATATTAATGATGAAGCTTTATTTGTCCAGAGTGTTATCTACAAAAAGTTATAATGAAAGCTGGCCATTAAATTTTAATTTCTTCCCTAATATTTTATGAGCCCACCTTATTATGAGCCTTAAAATAGGCAATTGATTGATAGAGGTATGGGTCGTGATTTAAAATGATTGAGGAAAAGGAGACGAAATCAATAGACCACTTGGAGTTTGCTGAGCACAGAATTCAACTAGGAACCTAGTATCCCACTCTATCATTGCTTAACTAAAAAGTCTGCCTTGCAAAGCTTGTGCAGTTTTTAGATATATTTTATTAGTACCTAATGCTCTATTCTGCTTTAGCAAAATATTTACTAAGAGAAATTATTATATGGTACACTTTTTAAACTGCACCGTGATAAAGATTTTTTATTATAAGCGTTTATCATATCATCAAACTGATGCTTGATATGAATATGAATTTATTTTCATTAAAAGCTTTATTAAATAATTTAGAAAACATTTAGTTTCATTCTATTTCTTGAGTGTATTTCTAGGGTGGTTGCACCAATGTCCGCTGTATTTTTTGTATTGTATCGATTATAATCTTGTGTTGACAATATCTTAAAAGTTTTGAAGCTTTTTTCAAAATTTTATGGAAGGAGACAAAATTGTTTATGTTTAATACATTTAAATGTAGTGGGCTGATAGGGATGGCACCAGTATGATGAGAGAAAGAAAGAAAGAAAGAAAGAGAGAGAGAGAGAGAGAGAGAGAGAGAGAGAGAGAGAGAGAGAGAGAGAGAGAGAGAGAGAGAGAGAGAGAGAGAGAGAGAGGGAGGAGAGGGAGGGAGGGAGGGAGGGAGGAGAGGGAGGGAGGGAGGAGAGAGAGAGAGAGAGAGAGAGAGAGAGAGAGAGAGAGGGAGAGGGAGGAGAGAGAGAGAGAGAGGGGAGGAAGGGAGGGCGGGAGGGAGGGAGGGAGGGAGGGAGGGAGAGAGAGAGAGGGAGAGGAGAGAGAGAGGGGGAGAGAGAGAGGGGGAGAGAGAGAGAGAGAGGAGAGAGAGAGAGAGAGAGAGAGAGAGAGAGAGAGAGAGAGAGAGAGAGAGAGAGAGAGAGAGAGAGAGAGAGAGAGAGAGAGAGAGAGAGAGAGAGAGAGAGAGAGAGAGAGAGAGAGAGAGAGAGAGAGAGAGAGAGAGAGAGAGAGAGAGAGAGAGAGAGAGAGAGAGAGAGAGAGAGAGAGAGAGAGAGAGAGAGAGAGAGAGAGAGAGAGAGAGAGAGAGAGAGAGAGAGAGAGAGAGAGAGAGAGAGAGAGAGAGAGAGAGAGAGAGAGAGAGAGAGAGAGAGAGAGAGAGAGAGAGAGAGAGAGAGAGAGAGAGAGAGAGAGAGAGAGAGAGAGAGAGAGAGAGAGAGAGAGAGAGAGAGAGAGAGAGAGAGAGAGAGAGAGAGAGAGAGAGAGAGAGAGAGAGAGAGAGAGAGAGAGAGAGAGAGAGAGAGAGAGAGAGAGAGAGAGAGAGAGAGAGAGAGAGAGAGAGAGAGAGAGAGAGAGAGAGAGAGAGAGAGAGAGAGAGAGAGAGAGAGAGAGAGAGAGAGAGAGAGAGAGAGAGAGAGAGAGAGAGAGAGAGAGAGAGAGAGAGAGAGAGAGAGAGAGAGAGAGAGAGAGAGAGAGAGAGAGAGAGAGAGAGAGAGAGAGAGAGAGAGAGAGAGAGAGAGAGAGAGAGAGAGAGAGAGAGAGAGAGAGAGAGAGAGAGAGAGAGAGAGAGAGAGAGAGAGAGAGAGAGAGAGAGAGAGAGAGAGAGAGAGAGAGAGAGAGAGAGAGAGAGAGAGAGAGAGAGAGAGAGAGAGAGAGAGAGAGAGAGAGAGAGAGAGAGAGAGAGAGAGAGAGAGAGAGAGAGAGAGAGAGAGAGAGAGAGAGAGAGAGAGAGAGAGAGAGAGAGAGAGAGAGAGAGAGAGAGAGAGAGAGAGAGAGAGAGAGAGAGAGAGAGAGAGAGAGAGAGAGAGAGAGAGAGAGAGAGAGAGAGAGAGAGAGAGAGAGAGAGAGAGAGAGAGAGAGAGAGAGAGTTATGTTATGGTCCGACAGGGTCCTAAATAATAAGCTGAATTCCAAACTGTACCTAATAAAAGTTTCTTTTAATGTACACTAACTAACTAGATTACACAATCTTAATATAAATTTCCAGATATTACTTTCACGTAAAATTAAACACTCTTATTTACAGTAATTAATATCACTCAACACTCACGAGTTTATCTTCGTTCAATATCTCCCATTGTTTGTGAACTGTCACTGATAAGCACTTGATCACTTTACTGTCACTTCCACTTCAGGTTGACGATTGCCATAAGATTGACTCTCTGACTGCGTATAGAACTGACTTGTCAGCTGAGGGATGTGTTTTTATAAAGAGCCGCTGAAATCTAAAAGGTTCTGTAAGTATGACTTGGACCCTATGATAAAGTCTTCTAGCTCCGTCTAAAGTATATTTAAATATACTTAAATTGAATTTCATTCTAACACCATCTAGGGGCTTCTGGATTGACAATGCAACTGCAATGGCCTGCCGCACCCCATTGGATAGAGAGAGAGAGAGGGGTGGTACTTTCTGAAATTGGAAAGGTGTGCAACACTCAGTTATAAATTGGACATCCCTTCATCTCAGTTATCAGTGAGGTTCTTTAAGATTTAGACCTCTACCTGAACGGACATGGTTTGAAATTTCCTGATTTCCATACTTCATTCTCACAATGTATTCGAAAATCCACTGGAAGGAATGATATAATTTCTAAAATTTGACAATTAAACTTTTACAATTAATTAAAAATGTATCATGAAATTAAAAAATACTGGTAGAAAAATTCATCTATAAATATTAATGTAGTGTTTTATTTTTAATATTATTTGGTTTTGGTAACATGTATAATCGAAAAAATAATCCTTAAATTTTACCTTCATAGTAGAAACGCTATGACCTTGACTGTTTTTCTAGTCTTGCTAATAATGTGTTTACTATCTGAGCAAATCAATAATACATTCGACATGAAACAATTTCAGATATAAAATGGTATTAAAATAGAGAATGTAAAGAATCACATTTTTTAGGCTTTGTTTATGATTAATATATATAAAAAAAAGTCAATATCTGATCGAACTCGTAGAAAAGGAATTGTTGAGGAAATTAGAACCTCGAACTCTCTTAGCACGAAAGTTTTTGCATCGTGCCCTGTATATTTATCTCCTAATAGCTTCAGAACAGTAAATTTTCTTAGTAAGAGATAGATATTCTGTTACCAATATCTATTTTACTGAATACAAAAATAAATCTATTATCTGATTTAATTCGCCAAAAACAAAATGGTTCAAGATCATTATTCCCACAACCTTTAATAATTGTTAATCCTACATTTGTTTTTACAGCAAGTTTAATAACGGAATTTGAAGAAATTAACTCATTATATTTATTATTTTAAACAATAAATATTAAAATTAACCAATAAAATCATGCATACCAGTTTTAAAAGATGATTTGTCTATTTATTCTTCAAAATAATATGTTAGTACGATATAATAGATTATCTGGTTTATTTGATTATTCATATTTATTATTTAATGGCATTGTTAATGTATTTAGCATTTTTAAAAGCAATTACCTAGATAGAGGGTTGAAAATGAAAAGAGTACAATTTGAATTTGATATTGGAGAATGATTATGTTACATTATTAAAGATTATGAATTAATTCACTTTCGTAAATTCTCAATAAAATTGAACTTATTTAAGGATTGAAAGGATACTTCATCTTAATTCCATATTATCAGTAATTTATGTTAACTCAAAGAGAAAATGAAAGAAAAGATAATTTAATTCTATGTTAAATGCATTGCACATATTTATGAAGAAATTTATGCAAATTACCTCCAAAATGGACAAAGCCTGTACGTGGGAGGTTGAGTCTGCGAGGAGTGGTATACCAATTAAATTATGCAGAGCAGAGAGAGGACAAGTATGTCAATTGAAAAAAAAATGAAAACAAATTACAATATACACTATAATTTGTTTGCATTGTTGGCATGAATTCAGGTGTAGAAGTCAGGAGTAGACTTTTAAGTTCATTTTAAACAAAATATTTGTTGACATAAAAAGCACCAAAAACTCTAAGAATACCTACCAGTTTTATTAGGAAAGTAAAAATATTAAAAAATAAAAATAGAAGAACTAAAAATAAAATACTTTCTACTTTCTAAAATACTGCTATATACTTAAGTATGTCAAAACATCTATATTCACCTTGAGGTATTAAACTAATATTCTAAAATTAATGAATGGCCTTTTGGGAATTGAAATGAGATTTTAATTTTGCATCCAAACGATTAAACAAACTACTGCAGGATAAAAAATCGGCTTACTAATTTGAACAAAAACCACTATGAGAAAATGGTACATGTATGGCATTGAAAAACCCCACTCCTCATACACATACGGTGGTTTTTATGCATGTTACAGAAAATGTTATCTATAGTTTAAATCTATATAAATGGTTCCAAAATGTTGTCACAAAATTTCCCCTATATTAAAAACTAAAAAATCAAAACTTTGAAAGTTACCAGTTTGATTCCCAGAAATGTTTTTTTTGCCATTTCTCGAAAATTAGTCAAGTTAGAGACATGCGGTTTTTACTTAAACATTTTTTGTCCATAAAAATAGAAACTAAAATTTCTAAAAAATTGCAAAAACAGTTTGGTGATATTGGCTAAATACACCTTCGTGCCAAATTTCATACAAATTTTTATCCATTTGGTCTCCAGCAAAGTGCACATACACACAGATAGACCCACATACGACAAAAATCCAACATTAAAAAAAAAACAATTTTTTGGATTTTTTATGACCAACTTGTAAAAATATTTTTTTGGCCAATCACAATACTCTCTCTATGCTAACGGATATGGCAGAAAGTAAAAGCAAACCATCTGGTACTAGGTATATTTTAGCTTTGTAGGTTAAACAATAATAATTTGGTGTGTAGTGTTGTGTGGTTATAAAGAAGAGAAACACAAAACACACGTGGTTTATGAAACATGCAGAACCCTGGAGGTGGAACCAACAGACGTTACATTTACAACTCGAGTACTCTAGGGAACAAGGAGTTAGCTTGTACATGGAGAATTTTACAAAAACATTAACTAAAATTGCCAAAGGGAAAACATGCATTATTGGTTGTTGTAAAACGTTTTACTGAAATAGTTACCGTTGTTATAAAAATCAATACGTTTGATTGATATTATCTAATATTCCATCACTACACCAGTTCAAAAAACTGATATTAGATTAATTATAATTTACATCGAAATTAGAAGTGTATTATTTCAGATCCACATAAAGTGGTATTGACCTACCAACCCACCCATCTATGTACAGTTGTATTGACCTACCCACCCACCCATATATGTACAGTTGTATTGACCTACCCACCCACCCATATATGTACAGTTGTATTGACCTACCCACCCACCCATATATGTACAGTTGTATTGACCTACCCACCCACCCATATATGTAGTTGTATTGACCTACCCACCCACCCGTATATGTACAGTTGTATTGACCTACCCACCCACCCATATATGTACAGTTGTATTGACCTATCCACCCACCCATATATGTACAGTTGTATTGACCTACCCACCCACCCATATATGTACAGTTGTATTGACCTACCCACCCACCCATATATGTAGTTGTATTGACCTACCCACCCACCCGTATATGTACAGTTGTATTGACCTACCCACCCACCCATATATGTACAGTTGTATTGACCTATCCACCCACCCATATATGTACAGTTGTATTGACCTTCCCACCCACCCATATATGTATAGTTGTATTGACCTACCCACCCACCCATATATGTACAGTTGTATTGACCTACCCACCGACCCATATATGTACAGATGTATTGACCTACCCACCCACCCATATATGTACAGTTGCATTGACCTACCAACCCACCCATACACATATATACAGTGGTATTGACCTACCCACCCATCCATACATGAACAGTTTTATTGACCCACCTACCCATATACATACAGTTCTATTGACCCACCCATCCATACATGTACATTGGTTTTGCTAACCCAACCATATATGTACAGTTCTATTGACCCACCTACCAGTACACATGTTCAGCATATTGACTCTTGACAACAAACACTAAAAAAAAATGTAACCAAGTATTCCCTTCATTAATAACTGAATAAAAGTTTTGAAAAAATTATCAGAGCTCAGATTCAAGAGAGAAATTAATTTTTTTTCAATTATAAAGACATGTTTTATTCTGAGTCAAGGAAATAGTAATTTGTTTTTAATTAAATAGCATTAAATAATGTCCATTGATAGCATACACGAGTATTTAATTCTCTAACAAAAATAAATAAATAAAGCAAATCAATCGGATTTAAAGGTAATGAAAACTAAGTCTACTATGAAATGCCTGGTGCAGATCCTATTTTACTACCCAAGTGTTTATTGCCACTGATGCATTCAGATTCACGGAAGTACGCAAACATGTTTGTTGGACTGTTCGAGTTGGCAAACATGTAAACAGAAGGAGCGAACCTGACTTGAAAGAAAAATCTCTTTAGTAAATATTCAACGGACATTCTATTTATTCACAAATGTTATGTTTGTATTTCAATCTATTGCAGGTTATAATTTGTTATTTTCTAAAAGCTTATTCCCAATATCAGTTTTATTGCTGAAATAAGATTTAAATAACTTCAGATTACAATTTCTCAAATACAAAACAACATTTAGTTAGGTTAGGTTAAGAAGTTTTAAGCATTCCGAGGATTGTAGCCTACAATTGACAATAAAATTATTTACATTCATTACTCAGTGATATCAGCCTTAGATGGCTTAATATAATTAACATTAAAAACGTACAGGGTGGAAAAATATGGAAACGCTGACACAACAACGTTATTTTTGTCCATAGATAATTTGAGAATTTTTTTATACTTTAGGTTCCATAAAGTATAATTTTTGATCAGAATAATTTACTTGAAATAGTTAAATAGCGAAGAAATAATAGTGTTAAAATTAGTAACTTTGAAATTCAAATGACTGCAACTCTGAAAAGGATAAATCTTTCGAAGTCCAGTTTGTGGCAATTAATTTCTCTTGAATAGATCTTTCATTTGATGCCAAACTCTAGTCATATGTTGAAGATTTTCATTCAACACCTGTCATTCAAGGCTGTCCCCTTTAAAAGATGAATGTCGCTAACGGTGTCAAAAAGTGTGTTTTGTATTACCATGATGATGTACATAATTTCACTTTTACAAGTGAAGTCATTCAAAAGCTGTGAAAGCGTTAAAATTGTTTTTTACCTTGTATATAAAACTGACATTCTCTGTAGAAAAACAAAAATGAGCAAATAAAACAATTTCTAAACAAAACTTATATAAAATGCTGGAGTGAATTGTTAGGATCTTGAGTATGTAATTTATTTGATTTATTATTAAGACAACGCTCATCGAGTTGTGGTGAAAATTAATTACGAATGAGTGTGATGAGTGTAGATGAGCGAATTTAGTGCTTGTTACAAACTAAGGCTGATTATTCCTGAGAAAGTATCGTTAATTGGTAAGCCAATGACTAGTAAACAGCTGGTGGCTATCAGCTGAGCCTTTTCAAAAATATGTTATTATTGTGATTGAACTGAAAACCTTTAGCTTATAAAGTTGGGCTTTAACCTACTATGCTACAGATCCTTCTTTGTTTTTTATGAAAATTAGATTTTTCTATAAATAACCGTTTTGTGATAAAAATGTCCTCAAAAAAGCAGACCGTGACACTAAATTTTTGTTTGTTTGAGGAAATCAAAAGGTGTTTTTAGATAATTTAGTAGTACAGATACGGAAAGGTCTTGAATGAATTCGAATTTCTTACTTTATGTTGACTCAATCACATTTCATGAATTTCTATTCTTTCGAAAGAACTTTCCCCAAACTGTTATAAAGAGGTATACAATTATGTTAAATGAATTTACGTCTCAGTGAACCCCCAAGTGGTTTATTGGTTTCATCTCCTTCGCCTCAATCTAATTTAGCTGCAATCTGCCCATGAAGTAGTTTCTTATCCACTAAGACTTTATGAAACGTAGTAACTGTTAAGAGCACTTGCTGTAATTATTCATAATAAGGATTAATTAAAGTTATTTATAGAAAAGTATAAAGAAAATTTCATGCTAAAATAAAAATAATAAATGTCTTGTACTTTCTGGTGTTGTTTTATTGGAACCATCATATAATTTTATATAAACAGAGTTATAATTACACTTCTAATCAAATCCATTTAATTTTTTTTTTGAAATCTTAAACCTAAATTACTTTAATATATCTAACATAATTCCAGCTCTTATTATTTTGGACAAATTATAAATTTTCTGTTTTGAAACATTAAAAATATAATTTGTGAGAAGGAAAACATTATTTTTTATTTAAAGAAAAAATGTTTCTATCTGTTTACTGATATTTTAACCATAACGGAGCCTCAACAGCTGTGTTTTATTTTGATAGAAACCCCTTTCATTATTCATTTCTAAAACACCGATCGTAGAGATATGGCCGAATAAGAGGGGTGATTGAGTGTGATGAATGTAGATGTTACTCAGTGTAGTCATTGTTACTATCTGAGTTCGACTTAGCTCAGAAAGGAATATTAATAACTACCCCAATAGCCAGGGCACCCCAACTATGGGACCTACAGATTTACGTGGAATCCTTTATTTAATAAATGAATAAAGTCTATTAAATAATGCACATACATAGTTTATATAAGTTAAAAAATTGAGAGAAATGTAACATTGCATGGACAAAATCTTATGAGAAGGAAAGAATAGTGTCAGCAACTTATTATAGAAAAAATTTAAATAAAAAAGACGATATATTAATGTGATTGAGACAGTACTGTTCAAAATAATTACGTAAAAAATTTACAAACGGAATTATACATAACTAGGTATAAAAGTATAACGTATTTTCTATATTATGGTGATAAGAGTTTTTAAAATAAAAAAAAGTCATGATAAGTAATAAAAAAACTTTGGTAGAACATAATAAATCTGTTTACTTTCTTGTCTGCCTAATAAAATCAATCCATGCCTTATGCTTCTTAAAATACAGTTTAAATTATACAACAAATAAGACAGTCGGCACTGGTTGGCGCAGTGCTGAAACCCAAGTACTTGGGAACAAAATGTCTGGGAGATTGTAGGCGATAGGTTTCATGCTCGGTCCTCTTAATACCGACACAGAGTCCGCTCAATGGTTGCCATCAACGTGGACACTATAGAGAAGTCTGGGGTGTCCATGTTGGATGGTAGTCAATGTTCAGCTGTTGTGTAGGGAAGAGAACTGAGTGTCAGACTTGTAAGTTAGCTGAAAATCAGACCAACACTACGTGGTTTGGATTCCACGTTATGCTGTAGGTCCCTTAATTGCCCTGGCTATTAATGGTATTAATGGCAGAATGGTACTTTCTGAGTAATAGTCAAACTCAGTTAGTAACCAGACTACACAGGTCATCAACACTCATCCTACACTTATATAACCAAGGTAGTCAAGTTTCAGATGTTGTGTAGTGAAGAGAACTGAGTGCCAGGCTTATCAGTTGGCTGAAAATCAGACTAATACTACATGGTTCGGATTCCACGTAAAGCTGTAAGTACCGTAGTTGCCCTGGCTATTTGGCTATTAATAAATAGCTCTTTCTAAGAAACAGTCGACCTTATTTAGTAACAATGACTACACTCGTTCATCTACACTCATTCACCCTATGTCTAGGCGTCAGTAAACCTATCTAGTCTAGTATAGATAAGCATACTAAAACAAAGACAATAAAAAGAATCCTAGTGTTATGTTTTTCTCATATAACTTTTTATATTAAATAAAGTTTCTTGACTTAAAGAGGTAAGTTTTAATCAGTCCGAGGCTGCCTCTAGGCACATTGGTCTAATCTAGTTATTATCGGTAATCAACTCCAAGCCTCGGGTCCCAGGTGGGACCCTTATTAACCAGGGCTGATTTAAGACATTTCTGTACACATTAACGTTTGACCACTTTATAAATTTAATATGAACTGTAACCTACACACAGCGCACAATATGTTAGTATTGATTTACATCTGTGATCTAAAAAAAATTTTACTATAAATACGGTACTGTGAATTACAACTTTATACAATTAATGAAAGCATTAATTACATTGTACTTCATTTAAATATTAAAATTTGAATTGTCATCATATGAAAAAATAATTGAAATTCACGAAAATGTAATTCAAAACAAATATAAATAAATCATGGAGGCCTTAGTTGTGAGTGCAGATTGCTTCTATGCCTTTATTCAATGTATCAATGTGTTACATGAATAAGTAAAGAGATTTTGATTTGATGATTTGATTTGATTGATAAAGAACGACTTTCAAACTACAAATGAATATCCTGTTATAAAGTAGCTGTTGGAAATTCATAAAACAATATTTGGTTGATATCCCTGTCCAATTTTTATAAGTTCTGTATTAATTATGCAAGAACTGACATTGGTAATGATAATGTTTTAAATCAAACAGTTAATAAACAGCGAAATACTTCATGTATTCTTACATGAGACGCCGACACAACATTGCGTGTATTTTAAGGTGAATATAAATGATGATATGAGAGTAGGATGAATGTTGATGACCTGTGTAGACTGGTTACTAACGGAGTTTGACTATTCCTCAGAAAGGGCTATTTATTAATAGCCAGGGCAATTAAGGGACCTACAGCATAACGTGAAATCCGAACCACGTAGTGTTGGTCTGATTTCAAGTAATTGACTTACCTAACACTCAGTTGTTTCCCCTACACAGCAGCCAGACACTGACTACCATTCAACATGGACACGCCAGACTTCTTTGGTAGTGTCCACGCCAATAGCAGCCTTTGAGTGGACGCTGGGTTGGTATTGAAATATGAAATAATGATTATTTTCGATAAAATAATACAGAAAAATTATAATAAACTTATTTGAAAATACTAAATAACCAGTTGCGATGGTTTAGCAACGCATAAAAACACAGAACTTAGACTACCTTAATAACAAAATAAATAATGCGAAAATTAACAGGACCAAGTATAGAACCTATTGTCTACAATCTCCACAACACTTTTCCCCAAGTAGCTGGATTACAGCAATGCACCATCAATGCCCAACCAGTCTAATTTTGGTTATGTAATGGTTGTTGAGCAAAAGGTATACAATATTTGTACTGGTGATTATTGTTTTGGGTAATAGACTAAATCAAAGTTTTGCCAAAAACTTATCACTCTTGGATGAACTCGGGATATTGTGAAAGTAATCTAATTTTACAAGAAAAAACTTTCTACCTTAGAGAGTAAAGTTTTAATCAAACCATTACCAAAGAAACTTTTCTTTTTCTTACATTAGCAAATTAAAAATTATAAACTGTTAATAAATAAATTGTGGTTTTATAGAAAATCTGATTTCAATGAAACAAAATAAAAGAGAATTCAATGAGTAAATAACTGCATCATTTAAATTATGATATGTTTGTGTTAGGGTACAGATTAATTCTAGAAGAATTTTAACCCCAGAGCTGGCAATGGTCACCTCCGTACTGGGGGCCTTTTTTGGCTTATTTGCAGGCATTCATTATAACTTATTCCATTTCATAACTAATGGTTCAAATGTAACCATTTATATTTTATTTTATTGAAAAATACCTGGGATACAATATAATACGATTGATTTTAGATTTCAATGGAAATATTTTTTTTAGGTTGCATGTAACAAACATGTTCATCATTTTGAAACTAATTTTGAAAAAAAAAAATACCTTTGTCTACTGTTAACTGGTACATTTTGTGATAAAAGTGTTAGTGTATAGTTTGTTTACAATTTTATTCTGATTGCAAAAATATATAGTTATTATAACAATTACCAATAATTTTCTTTTGTATGACCTGAAATGAAAAAGTGCGCAGTTTTACTTTTCTGTCAAAATACATGTCTGCTAAAATTTACAATCCATCAAAATAAATCAACATGATATGACAAAATAAATATTTATCTAAGAATGGTAGCTAAAAAAGTAAAATAAAATAATACATTTGAAATGTCACCTTATTTACATATGTATAAACAAAACAAACAAACCTAGCCATTGTTGACATCACGCAAAGACAGATGGCTAAGCAGTATTTTGTTCGCGACAGCTGGTCATTGCCTATGGATAAAGAATTTTTATTTGTCTAACAAAGAGAATATAAAAATTAATAAAAATTGTAAATTAGTACTATAAGTGATGCTCTTTCAGAATATAATCATTAAAAGTCATTTTATGAGGTTTATTACTGATATTCTAACAAAAGCGACGAAAATTCGTCATTGCCAAATCAGACTTGCCTTTGGTGACGAACATTCGTTTCATGTCAGCTAAAGGGTTAAATAGTTCCATTCCATATCATCTATGGCAATGGTGGTAAATTATACATAAAATATTATAAGGACCATACAAAGAACAAAAATGCAAAGACCAAAAAAACTAAACCTAGGTATTAAGCAACAATTTGGGCTGGATCAAAGCACTGGAAACCAATAAACACTGAAACATTAATTCTTGAGTGTACTTTAGACAAAAACTTAATGAAAATATGGAAACCCTATGTATTTATTTACAGGTTAAGGATTTCAGGTTAGATTTAGGGAGTTTGGAAGTTCCTCAAGGATCTTGACCGAACATATAGAAGTTGTTCTAAAATCTAGAACTATAAACTCAATGAATATCTGTTATAAAACCATATAAACCAAGAATTAAAGTCTACTGGATAATTTTACTGAAAACATATAAGATCTTTAGTGGAACTGATATAGATTGAAGAACTGTATTGAATTTTAAAGTTAAAAAGCTACCAGTTAAAAAGATTGCCAGGGAATTAGTATAATAAGTGCAAAAAAGTCATAATAGCTTCAAAGCTCAATTATCTCAGATGATTATCTATGATTATTTTAGGATGAGAAAGGAGGAGGGATAAAGGAGTAAAACCTTTTCAAACACCGAGGATCAGCTGATCCGGCTGATAGCACCCTGTACGTGCCTCTTGACAGGATTAAAGTTGAAAAACAGTCAATGGTTGGAAGGCGAATGTGATTCAATCAATAATCCAACTGATTGAAGGGGGAGCAGCTGTTGAAGAACTGATAGTAGGTGGAGATTGCAAGTGGTCGGAACAGCTACAGATCAGACACCAACAAGCAGTTGTGGATCCCATGACGACGGCTAGTGTACTACGATGTTTTGGCAAGCAGAAAGTTTAATATTTTAAACTAGCTCTTAAACTAAACTAGCTCTTACACTAGCTCTCAACATTCTACTACTTGGAGAGCTACCAACCAACTTAAGATTGAGCTGATGGATGATTATCTGAAATAGAACAGCTACCTAAGAGACAGAGGTCATGTAGGTAACAGTTAACTAACAGCATGGATACTCAGAGCTGTTACCTGACTCAAATATAAGGATTATAAACGTGAGGACAACAGAAATTACTATTGTGTACAAACTCATATGGCGGAGAACAGTGGAACCAAAATGAACCTCAACGACGAGGAATTAACTTACTTAGAGCCCAATCCAACTTTGATGGGAGCAAGAGGGGGACACTTGGCGACAAAAATAATAATTAGAGAGGTTCGGGGTCGGTTAAACTAGCGAAGTGATACCAGTATGGTGGTCAAGGTAGTTAAAATTATTAAGATCTACTGGAGAATACACATGCGTACCCTTAAAACCTGTCCTGGTGGTCGACTTAAGAGTTTTTACAACTAATTTTTTAAAACTTTACTTGGCAGTTCATATTAGGGATGGCAACGATATATGGGAAATATCGATAAATATGTATCGATATATATATATATATATATCGATATCCATAATTTCTTTCAATAATATCGGCCATATCGATATTTTTGTCCGACATATCATATCACTAAAATAACGCTGAGTAGATTTTATCCCTACTCAAAATCATCAGGATAAAAGACACATTTAAATTGCGACTTTTGCATACAAAATATGCATTGATTTAATAAAATAACGTTAATACGTTTTTTACGTGAGGTTAACGCATTTAAATTTAGTTTATTGTAGACCAGTGGGTGGATTGGGTAAATGAAAATGTGTGTGAGTTGGCAACTCTGACTCTAAGATGCCTAGCCAGTCACCTGACAAACCATTATTACATTAATCTTTTATAATTAACATAATAATGAAAGGTATAATTATTCTGATTTTGATTTTTTTTTCATTCAATCCCATGGATTGTTTCGTGTAGATAAATGTATTCATTTTAACATTCAGTAGCTATTCTAAATAGTGACAGCTAAATATGAGGGTATTTTTGGACATGACATAATTTTAAATAGATAAATCATTTACAATTCGATATATCGATTACCAGTAACCAATATATCAATATATTTCTTTCGATAGTATCGTTAGATTGATATTTTGTTTGCAATACATAGGTCATTCGATATATCGATATATTGGAAATATTTACCATCCCTAGTTCATATAGGCCTGCAAGCCTGTGTGGGAACTTAATCCAACCAGTGAGGAACTGACCTAGGTCAATTGAGGATTCTAATCTTGGACAATGGCCTCCACAATTTGAAGCTTTAAGCACGGAGCTACCATGTGTGTCTGTTTACAATGTTTATAATTTCCGGGGTGGAGTTATCTTCACATGTGTTTCCATCAAGGCGTTTGAGTGATAAGGGATAGTGGACTGGAGAATCAAGAGGGTGGACTTTAATTTCAACATTGGATCATATACCATTTGAAATAGTTTATGTGCATCTACAATGTTTGATCTTAACTGACTCAATAGACCCTCCATTACTAGTGGAAGGTGTCTATTAGCCCATATGGCAGAGCAGCGATTATTAAAACATGTATTCTAACCTTTCTTAGTAATAATAAAGTGTATGTACGTTTCAGACTAACTAGTGTTTTTAAATGTATTATAAAATGTTTTATATGTGTGGCACTAGTGGCGCAGTGCTGTAACCCAGCTTATTGATGGCAAAGTATTTTGGAGACTGTAGGGGTTAGGTTCTATACTCAGTCTTCTTTTAATACCAACATGGCATCGGCTCAATGGTTGCCATCAACATGTACACAGCTAGAGAAGTCTGGGGTGTCTATGTAGGGTGGTAATCAGGGTTCACATGATGTGCAGGGGAGAGAACTGTTTATCAGGCTTGTTCGTTACCTGAAAATCAGACAAATACTCCGTGGTTTGGATTCCAAGTAAAGCTATTTTAAATGCCCTCGCTATTCGGCTATTAATAAAGAGCTTTTTCCAAAGAACAATGGACCTTAGAAATAATGACTGCAATCATTCATTTACACTCATCACACATATTGCCCATATTTACACTATAGTTGTGTTAATGATGAATAATGAACAAAACCTATCGAAAAACCAAATACAATAATCTTCACTGAGCTAAAAATGCTAAAAGCACCACTATAATGTGAAAAGTGTTAAAAATAAACATATTTTATTGAGAGTGATGCAGAGTTTAGTAATTTACGTCAGGACAAAGTTGAGAGAGTCTAAATTTGCTTCCGGATCAAGGAGAAGTTTAGATTACAACAGCACTTTGTGTGTTTTGTTCTGATACGACAGTCCCCCCCCCCCCTTACATTTTGTAGAGATTTAGAGATTGGTTTATATGAAGACAAAGCTACTTTATCCTGTGGTTTTACAACAGAACATCTAATTAAAACTGCATTTGAAATAACAGAAGAAGTAAACTGAAATGTATATTTATTAGAAAAAACTTTTTAAAGAAATTTTAGTTTTGTTTGTCATATTTTAATCAATGTATTTATATTTCAATACTTATCAATATAAATAATATTTTATTTCTAATTTTACAATACTACTATACAAGTATTTTATCATTTGACTTTGATATTTGTCAAACTAAAACAATAAAATAGAGTAAATAAATGTTTTCACCATTCAGTGGTAAGTGTGGATGTTTCCAAATATATTATTAAAAGATACTTTAAGATACCTTCTCCAATAGAAAAATGACAATGGAAATATTTTATGTGAACAGTGATAAAATTAAGAAAAACTAGAACTGTAAAAAAATACAAGTTTTAAAAAGTACTGTTTACAAGTGAGAGTTTTGAGAAATAAGTACGTGAGTAAACTACATTTTTGGTTCCCCATTTTAAAATCAGATCAGTGGTTTAAAAGTTGATAGTAAAAATGGGTTAATTAATAATAAGCATTATTGTAGGCTAAAAACCAACTATCTATAAAATTTTACTTAACAGTCCATGCTAAATTTTATTCCAATCAACCATATTCAGTTGATCATTTGTACATTTTGCTGTTCATTGTATTCATAACCACTCTTTCAATATTTTTAAAAAGATTTTGTTTTGTTGGAAAGGGATTCTAAAACTCACCACAACTATTTTATTACAAAGTTACGTGATGAACAGTAAAACAATCAATACAGTTTATTAAAAAAATGATGTTGGTTGCAAACTTAAACGAGTTCTATTCAAGAGCGTATTTTAATTGAAAAAAATTGGGTTTCTATATAACAAAATTGTGTCCATAGTAACGATTGTATCGCAACAATTTAAGTAAAACAAAAAAAATAAATAAATAAATAAAATAACATCAGCTTAAGGACCACTAGAATGAACCTTCAATAATATTTTCAGTGTCCAATTTAACTCATTATAATAATAAACACAAACCGTAGAGTTGAAATAGAAAAGTATGTTTTAGTCCACAGACGGTAATATTGTATTTCTACTACAGGGCTGTCAACTATCCAGCTATGACGTGGCAGTTTGAGAAATGGCCACCTTAATTAAGTTATTGTATAGACTCTAAAATGAGTTTTAAAGAGTACTTTTATTATGAGGCAACTGTTGAGCTCATGTGCTGTTTACATTTTTTTGTATAAAATCATATACCTGTTTTTAATTACCTTATGCATAAAAATTCAAATACTATTTTAATGAGACTAATGCATTATTTAATTACTTCAGTAATTAACTAATTAAGCTTAAAAGTTCACAACTTATGTGTAATTACACATGTATGTGGGATAAACCTCCCTTGTAGGGAGTGGACACTCTTGAATCGGTCCCGAACTGGCGTTTGCAGATGTAATTGCTGGAAGTATAAATGGGGATTGACTCTAGATCAGTCATGTGATTTCAGGGAGTCTATCCAAACAATGGGTCACATAGTTACAGAGTGCTCCCTGCGTTTTTTTTACCAAGGGATTATCCAGCATAAACAGAATCAGTGAGGCACGTCTCAAATGGCTTAATGGATTGGACTTAGCTTTATGACAGGAGATCACTTAAAATGATTATTCAATGAATATGCCATCATTACTTTTGGATCTTTATCCAAATATACATCGCAGCTTTTAAAAAAATTAACACATGGTAGCTGACAACAAACCGCACAATATGTAATAAATCACTAATGTTTTTAGATAGTAAACATATTTCAACGTACAAATTTTATTTTTTGTCAAAAATTACAATAAAACAGTAAGCCAGTTTTATCATAAACATTTCTAAATAGTCAGATGGAAAATATTTTTCTAGCACTGAAAATAGCATAAGATTTATATATATGTATATATATATAAGTTAATACAAAATAGATTGAGCCTGAACTCGTCATTTAAGTTGGGATCAGGGGAGTGTCGGTCTAAGTTAGTTAAGATAACATTTGGCGTGTACCTTTCTATTGCGATTGTTCCTTTGTACGTGTTCTGAGGCTCTAATTGATGTATTTTGAGACAAACAAGAACCTTTATTAAAGATTAATTTAAATCTCTTTTATTGTACGATAAGAGCTATACGATTTACTAATTAGATTTTTTGTTTGTTTGTTTTATAAAATACTAATCTTCTGTAAATGATGTGTGACAAATTAAAAGTCAATATATAATATTTAATTACACTTCCTAAACAAAACATTACAAAATTAAGAAAAATTTTTCTTTGTAATTGAATCTAGACAAGCAATAAAAGTAACCTGTATAATGTTAATTTGGGTGTACAAGATTTTACACTATCATCAAAATAAATATTGTTAAACAGTTTATTCATTTTAAATTTAAATATTCAAATATTGTCTATCGTATCATAAACATTTCTTATTCATAAATCATTCTTACATGTTTGCTTAAATGTACTTTCTCGTCTATGCCTCAAACGATAAATGTTGACCTCTGTAAGAAAATAGTCACTATTCACAGTAGTGATAAACATGTGAACTTTATTTTAATTCAATTAGTTTAGGATAGGTAATACAAAACCTCTAAACTAGCTCCAAGCTAGTACACAATTTAAAATAAATAGTTCCAAAGAATTGGCACAAACATCCCCCCCCCCCATATTAAAGACAATACAAAATCAGAATCTTGAAAATTACCAGTTTGATTCCCAAATTAGTTTTTCTGTCATAACTAAAAAACTAGTCAAGTTACAGATATGCGAGTTTTGCTAAAATATTTTAAATCGTGATTCACACCTTTCCTTAAAATTTAATCAAAATCGTTTGAGCTGTTTTCGAGAACATTAAATTTTTGTATGTTTTTTCCCATGAAAATAAACATTAATTTCTGAAAGTGAAAAAATGGTCTAGAGATATTGGCTAAATACACGTACATACCTAATATCATAAAAATTGATCCATCCGTTTGGTCTCCAGTGAACTGCACATACACACATACAGACATACAAACGGACAGACACCAAAAATGTTTTTAGAAAAAAAACACTTTTTTGGGTCAAGGGACCTTAAACTGGATTTTTAGACGATCTTGTAAAACGTTTTTTTGAACGACCACAATACTTTCTCTATTCTGACGCATATGGGAGAAAGTAAAAATCGTTAGTTAAAGGCAGTTTAGTTTATTTCCAAGTGAAAACTACCAACAGGCTTAGCTTTTCGCACTAGTAGAATCTAGAAGGTCTATGCTAGTAGCGTAGTGCTGTAACCCAGCTACTTGGGAACAAAGTGTTGTGGAGATTGTGGAAGATAGTATGGATACTATTACTGACACAACATCCGTCAATGGTTGCTATTGGCGTGGACACTACTAGAGAAGTCTGGGGTGTCCGTGTTGGGTGGTAGTCAGTGGTTCGGTTTCCAGGTTGTTGCCAAATTGCCCTTTCTGGGCGTTAAGTCGAACTCAGTAACAAGATTTCATAGGTCATTCATACTCATCCTACATTCATTTAATCATTCACAGTTGTCCTTAAAATACGCAAAAAGTTCGTTCAGCGTCTCAAATCTAAGAATAGGAATAAGTAAGAAAAACTCTTCTGACCTGGCATCTAAGTGTAATTCAATCCTATCTCTTAAGTGTTCTAAGTGACAAAGAATACCAAGGGAATAGAATGAATGGCTTTTTCTGTGACATGAGAAACTGTCCCTGTGGTTAAAGTGCTTCATTCTTTTTAAGTTATAAAGAAACATCATGCTTATGGAAGAAACTACTTATTTTTAACAACTCTCTGATGAAAGGTGGTTCAGTTCCTTTCTAACTTATAAAGGAATATGAAACTGACGAGAAAGAACTGTTTCTTCTAAACAACTTCTCTTGTTATAAAGGTGGTTCAGTTCCTTTCTAACTTATAAAAGGATATGAAACTGGCAGGTAAGAACTTCCTGCCCCTTAAGCAACATCTTTAGTTATATATGGTTCAGTTGTTTTCATGAAATAACAAAAATATGTTTGGTAGAAAATTATTGGAGATTTCCACCACTTCAAGTGTTTTAAGGAACAAACACAACTTTCGACATATATAAAACTCCTGTCATCTTTAGGTGTTACTTCACATGTACATTTTTTGTAGATCTTTAGTAGTCTACAAAAAAACTAGTTTTTCCCCTTAACTTGATTAATTTAAGAAACCCCTAAAAGCTACATGCTTATAGACAGCGGTTGACCGTTAAGAAAGTCACGTGATATTTAGGGTGTTCATCCGGGCTCCCAGTTTGGAGCTCTAAGGAATTTTGTTCTAGATTTTGTCGCAACTGCCGCTAAGAGTAGTAAAGATCCTGACTCACTAATAAACTAGCAACTAACGCCTGCCCCGCCCCACAAATTCGACAGATGGGCTTAACTCCCACATTTATAGTAAACTCTACCAATGAATTTTATACATATTATTAATCTAATTTTTAGCCATATGACTGTACAAATTTCAACTCAAAATTTGAACAAATATAATTTATAGAAAACTAATTGGTAACTCTTAAAAAAAAATTTTTTAACTTTACTATATACTAAGGTGATTAGTACCGTTTGTCCGATATATTATCAAAATGCTAATAAAATATATCGCACCATTTGTTCATGAGTTATGCACTAAAAAGGCCAAATTAGTCACTTTGGGCAATTATATCTTCATAACGAAATTTTTTAGAATGTTTTCCCGTAAGACATTTATTACTTACATGAATACGGGATATTAAAACAATTTTCAAAAATAATGAACGATGGACACTCTAAAAACTATCACACATAACACAATTATAACAAAAAAAAAACAAATTCAACATGAAATACAAAATATGAAAAATTTCCAACAATACACAGAGCAGGATATTAAATAGAAGAAATATTCCACTTTTCAAAACAGCGTTTGATTTTTTCAACTCCACCAGGACGGGGGACTGGGTACCACGATTCCACGAACCACTACACTACAAAACTCTCCACAAACGTAAAAAACGAACTTACATTAGTGATGGGTTGTGTTTAAATTCTAACAAACTAATAATAGAAAGTTATTTTATCTCTTCCTTACAAACAAATATATCTAAAATTATCGTTTCTTAAGTAATAACTATTTATTAAAACTTTCATACATGTAGTGACTACTGAGTTTACAAAACCAGTTAGAAAGTATTGGTTGAAAAATATGTCTTGGATCGTCAGAGTATGACTTTGAAATACATTTATCAGATCACAGAAAGTCAAGTTTGTTCTTTCATATCTGGGCCGAATTTTGATGAGGCAAGCTTGATGGATTTCATGAATTTAAAACGAATGTTTGACTGGAATAAATATTTTCTTATCTGGTTTTTAGTATTCTTAGCTTTATAATATATTTATGCATTGAAAATAATACAAAACTAGTGACTTGGGCCAAACATACAAAATAACAATGCTCAGCAGTGACAGCAATTACATTTTTTATATTACACAACTCATGATAAAAGTAGATATTTAAAAATATAAACGCAATATTATAATTTGTTTTAATCGCTTATTATGCCATCAAACAAAATTTGAAAACTTAGCCTGGTCAAGAATTGGATAGCCAATACAAGGTGACAATTAAGTCTTAGAACGACTTTATAGCTTTTAAACGACAAGAGATATCACAACCAAATTTGGCATACCGTTACTGGTAATAGCAAGCTACTTTTCTGTCTACATGACGATCAGATGTCATCTTTGGGGTACGGACCGTTAGGAGGAAAAAGAAAATCTTTAATGGCAGCCTATGTTGATTTGTACATAATTTTAAAGGTCTAGTTAAACTGAAAACAATGCCACAAACAAGACTTTAAAAGGTTGATACAGTCAGAAGTAATTACTGTTCAAAGTTTTAAAAATGTGTCATACATTGCACTTAGGAATAACAGAAAGTTACAAGCTAAACGGAATACTTACTGGGGAATACTTGAAGGGGAATTTTAATACCTACAAGCATCAAAATATTCTCCAAAATGAGATAGTTCCTGCTCTACAAGCTAGTTAGTCTTGGCGCTGACTTCCAAACATGGTTTTTCCAACAAGACGGAGCACCGCCACACTATGGTGTTCAAGTGAGGCAATACTTAGATACAGTATTCCGTCACCGGTGGATTGGAAGACGTGGAGCGATTCAGTGGCCGGCTCGTTCTCCTGTTCTAACTCCACTGGACCATTTTTTATGGGGCTACATCAAAGACCATGTTTATGAAACTCAGCCTACAGATCTGATTGATCTTAGACATAGGATAGCTCAGGAAGCTAAATGCATACAAAAAGCAGTAGCCAACTTTTATAACCGGTTAGCACATTGACAGGCGGCCAACGGGGAACATTTTGAACAACTACTTTTGAAGGAGATCAGAAAGTAACCCCTTCAACTCGTAACTTTCCGTTATTCCTAAATGCAATGTATAAAAAATTTTTTAAACTTTGAACAGCAATTACTTCCGACTGGATCAACCTTATAGTCTGGTTTGCGGTATTGTTTTTAGGTTAACTAGAATATTAAAATGATGTACAAATCAACATAGGCTGCCATTAAAGATTTTCTTCTTACTCCTAACGGGCCATCCCCCAAATCCCCCACCTCTGATCACCATGGACACAGAAAAGTAGCTTACTATTACCAGTAATGGAATGCCAAATTTAGTTGTGATATCTCTTGTCCTTTAAAAGTTATAAAGTCGTTCTAAGACTTATTTGTCACCTTGTATATTTCCAATATATGCTTTTACTCTGCGGAAATCACGTATTTGATCAAAACATTTAAAAAATCGTAACTTTTAGTATTTTTGCCATATTTCCGTAAATTTAAATGATACATTGACAATCTTTTTTTATTTGATGTTCTTTTTCCTTTGAATACGAGTTTGAAAACTATTTTGGTCTATAGTAATTATTTCTCGAGATATAACAGAAAAACTACTTTCGGCAGCGAATCGTGGTTAGCGGCGTTTACGTGATCATTAGAAATACTAACTATTAACCTAAAAAAAAACGAATCCCCCTGTATTTCCGACGGAGGATTGGCCGGTAGGCACCCGAATTCATCATAAATAACGAATATTTTTTGAGGAAATAGACAATTACGATAAGTTAGGTTATGTTTGGTTAGATAAGTAAAAAGTGTATTTTTCGGGTGGAAAAAATAATTTCATTGAAAAACCAATGATATATTCGTGTTCAGCATAAAAAGCATAAAATGGAAACAATTTTGAAAAATCAAAAATTTAAAAAAGATTGTCTTTTCACTATCAGATAAAAACTAGTTTTACGATTTTTCAGTAAAAAATGAGTTTTCCACTTATTAAATCGACCCCTTCAAGACATATATATAAATTCATATTTCACCACTTTTTCAACAAAAAATCGAATTTTTAAAAGTGGCTAGAAAGTGCACAATTATTATTTTAAACATATCAGAGTAAATTTAAAATAAATTACAGTCATAAAATAGTAAATGAGGACTATAAATCCATTTACTTACAGTCAAAAGATAATGTTTGGATGTATTTACCTGCAACAAGAGCATTATTAGTTAGTCACAGAAATATGAATATTTCGGGGTATGGCTATTATAAAGATAATACATCCTATTTTTATTTCTTATTACATTCTAAATTGGTATTTAATTACATATACAAGATACATTTATTATAAAAACTAGAATTTGTATTATTTTGCCTAGTTTTGTTATTATTCTCATAAATGCGTTGTCGACACAATGTTTGCGTGTTTTAAGGCGAATATGAACGATTAATTGATGAGTGTAGTCTGGTTACTAACAGTTCGACTGTTCCTTAGTAAGAGTCCTTATTAATTAGGCTATTTCCTTATTAATAGCCAGGCCAACTATGGGACCAAAAGCTTTAAGTGGAATCCGAACCACGAATTGGTCTGATTTTAGCTAATTGGCAAGCCTGATTCTCAGTTATCTCCCCTACACAACATCCGAACACTGACTACCACCCAACATGGAGACATCAGACTTCTGTACTAGTGTTCACGTCGATGGTGACCATTGAGTGGACGCCATGTCGGTATTAAAAGGACTGAGCATAGAACTTGTTGCCTACAACCTCCACTTTATTATAACATAATAATTCATAAATCAGATACGATTCAGTGACACAGCGGCTATGATGAGAAGATAGGCATAATGAGATGTGTAGTCTGGTTACTACTAGCAATAGACCTCAGTAATTGTTATGTTGTAATAATTAGGCCAACATAATGGCTTAACTCCAGATTAAAATAGAATCCGAACCGCGGAATAACGTTTAAAATATGTTTTTCAGTTCACAGAAATATGGTTCAAAGAACACCAGATCAACACATAGCTAACAACATTATGTCATGAGATTATAGAAATACATCGAAGTCAATAAAACAAACATGTAGCAAATATTTTGCTATTGCTATTGTGCTACTTGTAGCAAGATGCTCCTACACTTAATTTAAAATAAAATTTCATATCCATTTATCTTTTTCATGTTTATATCCATAAGCTGGCTAATAAATGGTCCTTTCTAAACTAAGTCGAACTCAGTTAGTAACAAGACTACACAGGTTTATTACACCCAATCAATTACACTCAAATAATTATTCATATTTTTGCCTTTAAATACGCACAAACTGCGTCAGCATCACAACCTGAATAATACGTGTTGATGTTTATAATGCTAAAGGTTGTCAGTTCGATCCCAATCAGAGTCAATACATTTTGAGAAGGATCAGCTGATAATCACCGGCTGTTCATTTGTCATTGGGCTATTAATTAATGACACTTTCTAAGGAATAGTCGGCCTTAGTTTGTAACAATGACTACATTCGGTCATCTACACTCATCACACTCAATCGAAATCCATATTCGCCCATATCTTGACGATCGGCGTCTTATGAATAAATAAATAAGTTTTCCTAAGTAATTATAGTTTATAAAAGTAATTAATTAGATCCTATAACATCCTTAGTTACTATGGGTTGGATTTTTGTCTTTCTTTTAGTGCTAAAAAAATACCAAACTCATTGTAGTCCTCGATGTATTCGTTATTCAATTACAAGAGACTTTGAACACTGTGTACAATAATGACCAAAATCTTAATATAAGTGTATACAATCCAAAATGCAATCTACTGTACTCGCTCATAAAAAACTCTTAGGAACCAATGAACATATTTTGATGAAATATGGAGTGAAGTTAGCTTTTGTGTCACAGAGACCCAGTAAGAAAGGATTTCTCAAAATTCGATTCCTAAGGTATAGTGAAAGGCACTTAACATTTCCATTTTTTTTACATAAAAGTAACATTGGTATTAATTTAATAATTTACTTCAAACAGCTGATAGAACAAAACATAAACATAAACAAAAGCTTTGCTAATTTGAATTTAATTAAGGAATATTCAAGGTCATTTTTTCTAACTTTGACAAGATTGCACTACTTTGCTTTCCTCTATAGTAGGGATATATGGTTTTCTAGACCATTAATCTTTGTTTTCTAATAGAACCAGATCGGGCATTTTATATTAATGTGATGGTTTAGAAAGAACCACGGAGGGAAGGGTAAGCAAGCGTAGAAAACCCCGTACCACAGTATTGGCTGTCGGCTATTTTGGTATGATACAAATCATTTGATAACATGTATTTTGGAAAAAGCAGTAATATTATTTAGCTACTTAACTTTTACTCCGATCAGAAAATATATGACATTTTAAAATAAATAATAAAAAGCAATCATTATTCTAAAACTAAAATATATTATATTTAACGATTTATATAAAAGTGTTTAATACTGTTTGGAGGCTATACAAAGACATTTTTATATGTACAACTGAATTCTGTTCAAAACGGTACATTCAAAACAAATTGTTCGGTAGCGTACCAATCCCAGCTTCATGTGCTAAAGGTTCTCAGTTCGATCTCAATCAGATTTAATACATTTTGAGAAGGATCAGCTGATAATCACCGGCTGTTCATTTGTCATTGGGCTATTAATTAATGACACTTTCTAAGGAATAGTCGGTCTTAGTTTGTAACAATGACTACACACGTTCATCTACACTCATTTGAAATCCATATTCGCCCATATCTTGACGAACGGCGTCTTATGAATTAATCAATAAACGTTCGAATAGTTTAGGTAAAAAGTATTATTATAGCCGTCAGAGATAATAACTTCCCCCACCTAGAGGCAACACACAACAGGGCTCTAGGAATGCAACGATAAATCGGAAATATTGATATTTAAACTGATATATCATTTCACTAAATATCGACGTTATTATCTCTCCTCACAATCAAGATTCGAAAAAAATATTTAAATTGCTTCTTATGCGTACAAGACATGCATCAAAATAATAAAGTAACTTTATTTAGTATTTTTACGTGAGGTTAACGCACTAAAATGTAGTTTAGTGAATTAATTTGTTTAATTTTTAGTGTTTATAAAAAGCCTAGTGGCATTTTTAAATATTACAAACAAAAATAACAATGATATTTCACTATTATTACATAATTAATATAATAATTAAAGGCGTAACTATTCTTATTCTAATTTTTTCATTCATCCCCGCAGACAACAAATTATTTCGTGCAGATAAGTGTATTTAATTTTTACATTCAGTAGGCTATTCTAAATAGTGACAGCAACACTTGATTTTATTTTTGGTCACGACATGAGTTTTGCATGATTTTAAACATATAAATCATTTAAAATTCGGTATATCGGTTACATGATATATCGATATTTTTCTTTCGATCTTATCGTTAGATCGTTATTTTGTTTGCGATATATATCGATATGTTGAACATATTTGCCGTTGATATGTTCAACTACAGGGCTCCGGAGTCGAACATACCAACCTGATACGACAGATTTGTCCCCCTCCCTCACCGCAAACCTCACAAACCCCTACTCTTATAATGGAAGGTGACAAAACCCCCAAACCCCGGCCATCTGAATGTATGACACTTCTTTGTGCCTCAGTGCGTGTTTGGTGGTCGATATCCTTTGTGCATTCGTTTAGTTCAGATCGTCATAATTAAATTCATGGCATAATAAACCATTAATTAATTACTGAATATTTATTTTAATCACTACTACCATTTATTTTAAACACACATTTCGTATCCAATGTTGAATGTAGTGTCTCAAATTATCAGTGGTTTTGGGGTCGAGTTGTGGAGTGCTAGTGCAGTCCCATGTAAATGTAATGCAGTTTAAATTAACTAACTGTTATGGTAGTCCTCACAAACTAATAAAAATACAGGAATTACATGATATATCTATTAAAGGTATCTACAATTAAGACTACTACACTATTGTTGTCAATGGCTTGTGTTTAAGATATTTTTACTGACGTTAGCTTAGTTCTTTACATCAGTAAAGTGTTAGAAAATATCTTAACAATAGTTTATTGTTGTATGTGAGATGATATAATTATTAAAACCATAAATAACTTTAACAATACAAAAATGCAGTTTGAATTCCCATAATTGATTTGCTCTTAATAAAACAACCTATAAATTGAATGAATCAATATTAATGAAAACAAAATAAAATAAAATAGGTGCAATGTAACATTATCAGGGAATAACACAAAAAGATATATATTCAAAGTAATGCCTCCCCCAAAGTTAATAATTATATTACTTATATGTATTTTAAAAGAGCCATAGTTTATATTTTAAAGCCCCCCACACACGGTCGAGCATGTTGGGTTCCATCCCAACATTCTCGGCGTATTTGTTGAGTTGGGCGCTCGCCTCAACAGGACGGTCCAACTCGAGCCGCTCGCCTGACAGTCAAGCTGCGCGTTTTTAAATATTCCATATATTTAAGGTGACCCGCACATAGTAAAGCATCAAGCGACATGAATCTTGACTCGCCACTTGGGAATTCGCCAACGATTTCTTTGAAGCGTTGATCCTCGTGTTGACATGAGGCTTTCTTCCCAAAATTTCCTCGTATAAACCACCTGTATTTAAAATGAACATTGAAACATTTGTTTTATCAATCAGACACAGTGAACGTAAGGGAACCAGACACTGAATTATGTTTGCTGTTTTGCCAAAGTTTTATGCATCATATAAAAAATTAATAGCGCTGATAAACTACTTTCCCGAAATTAAGTGCAAAATTTACTTATAAAATGTGTTTATTTATGTGGACGAAATTATTAATCCAACCGATGAGTCCACCAATCGTTCTGCTTTGCCTTGCGGAAGTGTTGGTGGCACAAGAACCTCAACACCCTATAAAGGAGAAGATGTTGCAAATATACTAAATGTAGACAAGTTTGAATCGAATTGAATAACAAACAGTAATGTAAAACCTGGCGTTCTTTCAATTATGGTGAAAATCTTTTAAGTTGCTGTTTCTTAAAACGCGTGAACATAAGTAACATTTTAATATCACTATTTTCAAATAATTATTTATTTTCACTGTCAGAGGTCAGTTTACTGCCTGAAACAATTCCTTCACCCGAGTGTCACTCATGACTCGCAGCTCCACTATGTGCATCTGTCGCACCTAGACCGTGAATGTACCGTGAGCAATGATGTACTCCCAACAGCAGTTAGTAGGCCCTTTTTTGAGCGCTTCACACACCCTTTTCGTAAAAATCATAAAAAATACTAAATATACTCCAGACTTAAATTTTTTTATTTCGTTTTTCTTCCCAAGAACTGTACATTCACATACTTCCATCAAAACTCACATAACAAATTAGTAAATAATCATTTTCAAGAAACAATCGAAAAAAATTTAAAAATATTGTACGTAAATTAACACTAATAACCCTCCTTAGGAGCACTAAAACTTTTTAAAGATAGCAAATTTGTTTATTATTTAGTGCAATTTAATAACATGTGCTTAGATTTTGGTTAAACTACTAGGTTTTTTTTAATTGTTTGTTTACATAAAACTCAAAAATGAAAAAAAGTGCAAAACAGTATAATAATTGTAGGTTTCTTTTCATTCTATTCTTATGGATCTATATTAATTAATTAACAGCTGTTAAATAAAAACAAATTTAAATAGGCCAATATATATATTGTGGAAGGCTAAACTTCCTAAATATTAAAACAATCGGGTCCTTTAGTTCACTCACTTTTTGAACCTATTAATTGACCAATTTTGGTGATTTATTTATTCTAAAGATAATTTTGTTTCCTAAGTCGTAAAGGAGCTAGATTTTTTATATTCCCATAGGTGTTTGTCTTACACCACAACAAAGTTGCAATGTTATTCTTAATTTTAATTGAACAGCTCGCGGCAAAAACAAATCTTAACTGGTCCAAATAAGTTGTTAGGTTAAACAAAGAGAGCAGCACAGTAAAATATCAAGTTAATAATAAAAGAGCAAATACATGTCTGTCTGTGTGTATCTTATCATCAGCCGTTAAATAAAATGGAAACATTTTAAATAGGCTTAGTAATAACATTGGTTGTTTATAATTATTATACTATAAATAGAGTGCAAATCAAGTGCAGTGAGTGAGCTACTGTAAATTAATTTAAATAATATGATTTTATTTAATACAGTTTAATTACTAATATTATAAGAGGCTGAAAACCGAGGCGTCGCGAGCACAGCGAGTGATGGGATAGGCACGTGAAGCGTGCAGGGGTGTCCCATAGCCTATCATTAATTAAAAAGGATAACAAATTAAGATACTCTTAAAAACACAAAACTCGTGCATGAGCGAAATCATCAATGTTGTTATCCGAATACACTGTTATAGAACAAAATCAAGATGTGACGGCGCTGGATAGGCAATCTGACTACAGGACTCCTCTCCCCGTGTATGTGAATTGCCTACACAACGCCTAGTTTTAAATTAAAAATAATTGAGTACAGAAGTAAATTATACATAACATCAGATGTTCTTAATTGGTTATAAATTATTTGGATACAGTTAGCTGAAAGCTTGCTGTACATCTATACAGGGTGTCCCGAAAGTAAAGTGCCAAACTTCGTGAAATGGTTATAAAGGTCAAAATAAAGAGAACATCTAGAATAGTACATTTTTCATTTCTGTTTCTTTCCTTCTTTTTACTTAAACACATCACACAACACAACACCTGAGTTAACATCCATTTTACAACTGACGAAGTGCCAGGATGCTCGACCGTGTGTAGACACTTCCAACCCAACAACATCCAACCCAACATGCTCGACCGTATGTGGGGGGCTTTATACCTGATTTTCACATTTAGTCGTAAATTTATTTTTTATTGTTTGTAAATTTATGTTTTAATCATGCGCAGACATCATCGTCATCATCACAATCAACGCCATTGATAATTATCACCACCATCACCATCTTCATCATCATAATCCGTTGACATTTCCGTTTTCACAGGTCGTCCTACACAGTTTCTTCCATTTTTGTCTATAATTTCAGGTTTCCTCTTCCTCGATTTGTATTTTTCACATCCCTCTTTGCTCCACATTTGTCCCACACTTACTCTTCGTCTTCTTCCTCTTTCTTCAGTACTATCCTCAGCTATTCGGCTATCAATTATATCCCATCATCATGACATTTCCCATCCACTGTATCCTTCTTCTTTCCATTGTCTCTTGTGGTGGTATCGATTTTATCCTTTCTCTTGTTGTTTCGATCTTTATTCTATTTATTCCGATAATATTCTTTATTCATCTTACATATTTTATTTCTTCTCTCTGTTAATCTATTTGAATCACCTTTTCTCCAAGTCCACGTTTTCACTCCATAAAATAAGATTCGTTAATGATACATCATGTTCAACACAATTCTGTGATATTTTCTTTACCAGATTAGAAAACTGTTCATTATTCCATATTCTACTTTCAATCTCCTCTCTCATAGTCACTTATTTATTATTTTACTCCTTGGATAGCAAAATGCAGAACATTTTTTCTAGAATATTCCCTTTAACTGATATATCTTGTTATCTCCCTTCTGACAATCTCTCCTCTTCATTCTATCAATGTGAACTAAATGAATAATTAATGACCTCGCCAATATTATTGTAATGTATTTACATGATAGGTTATTACGATAATTAATAATAGAGAACAGTTTATGTGTTTTGTAATCTCATATTTGATTATATAAAAGCCGATCGTGTGATGGTGTACCACTTTTCTATTTCTCTATGTAACACATCAATATTGTAATTAAGTTAGCTCATATCCATTATTGGAATTTATGTATTTTACACGATCCTTTGTACTCAATTATTTTTAGTTTAAAACTAGGCGCTGTGTAGGCAATTCACATACACGGGGAGAGAAGTCCTGTAGTCAGATTGCCTATCAAGCGCCGTCACATCTTGCAGGGGAGACGTGACTAAAAGGACATCTTGATTTTGTTCTATCACGGTGGATTCGGATAACGTTGATGATTTCACTCATGCACGAGTTTTATGTTTTTAAGAGTATTTTAATTTGTTATCCATTTTGATGACAGGCTAGGTGACACCCCTGCACGCTTCGCGTGTCAATCCCGTCACTCGCTGCGCTAGTGACTCATCGGCCTTCGGCCTCGGTATATAACTTTGGGCTTCAAATATTAGTAATTAAACTGTATTAGGTAAAATAAATTATTTAAATTCATTTACAGTAGATCACTCATTTCACTTGATTTGCACTATTTATAGTACGAGTATAATAATTATAAACAACCAAAATCATATTATTCCTTTCTTACAACATATTAATTTGATTTTGTAAATTTTTTAGTATGGCAAATGAATATGGTTAGTATATTTTGCTTTCAAATACATTTTATGTTAGGTCTAGTTATAGTACTTAAATAGTTTTCTACAATTGTACTCGGACGAGCGAAACAGCAAATTGTCAATCCACTTTGGACGCTATAACCATTACATTTAATATACACTCTGATATATTTCTCATCCAGTGTTAAATTTTGTGTCTGTAATTTACAGCTGTTTTGAGGTCTTGTAGGGGAGCGCTAGTGTAGTCCCATGTAAATGTAATGCAGTTTAAACCACCTGTGCTAGCAGACCTCACTAACTAATCTAATTACATAAACAAATATTCCTATTACATGAGATATCTATTGTAATAAACGAATAATCAAAGCTATTTTTCTTCACTTTCCTTACTTTTTTCTTAGTGTTACAATCTTTTTTTCTGAAAGGAATATAGCCTAATTAAATATTTTATGTTATTCATATTGCTTTGATAAATAATACAGGGTTATTTTTTTTTAGATAAAAATATAAACATGGTCCAAGATTTTAAAATATTTAGATTATATAACCATATTTATGATAAGTATAAAAATAGGTTTATTGAATCATAAAATTGAGTATTGCATATTAAAATATAGAGCATTAGAAATTCAAATTGTCTTATGCAAAAACCAATAGCAAAATTATGAAATTGTGACATTTTCAGAAAAAAGTAAATGATTGTTAACAAATTGACTATGCAAAGACTAAGCTCATCTTTGAGGCTAATCTACGTAAACTGAGAAATTCAAATCACAAATTACTCTTGGATACTTTTTAGTCAGAAAAAGATATCTTCTGTATATTGTTGATTACAGCCTGATATAGTAGAACACAATAGTGTTTCGCGTGTCAAGAAGTACTCCCCTTGCCGTTGTAGCCAATCTGATAAGGCAGACCATTATCGTCATTACTGACATAACTGTTACGTAGATGTGGCTACATGTATTGTTGATTACAGCCTGATGTAGTAGAACACAATAGTGTTTCGCGTGTCAAGAAGTACTGGAAGGAGTGTGATGAGTGTAGATAAGTGAATGTAGGTATTGTTACAAACTAAGACCGACCATTCCTTAGGTAGGTCATTACTTGACAGCCAAATGACAAATAAACAGTCGGTGGTTATCAGCTGATCCCTTTCAACATTTATCATGTCTCTGTTTGGGATCCAACTGAGAACCTTTAGCTCACGAAGTTGGGCTACCAACAAATTTTTGTGCACTACCTGAGCTAGTTTACGTACTATCTCAACTAAATGAGTGAATTGCTATTTCAGTAATTAATGTAATTCGGAATATATTGTCTAATTTCTTAGAACTGTCTGATTTTGGAATGGTTTTAGACTTTTGAAGTAGCAGACTGTAGTAACTATAAAGCATAACAATAAAATGAATTAATTTATTGAAGATGTTTCTATTCTTTAGTGAAAATTAAAATGATCATATAACAGTGTTTATAATGAACCATTACACCTAGATAAGTTAGATTTACTAACTTTTATAAATAAATATAAAATTTTGGAAAATGTACATCATCTGTCAATGTGGGAGTCCATCAAGGATAGACTGGAAGGACCAAGGATGTATCGTGGCTGGTGACATCATGGGTCTTCGAAAAGTTGACACTTTATCAATACAAGATAAATGACTCAGGACATTCATTTTCTGTTGCCTGTAGGTTCACTTATATTTAGTTTTCGTAATTTTAAGATCGTCAAATTTATATTTTTAACATTTTCTAATTTTTTAAAGGGGACTTTTTTATTACAGACTTACGAGTCCTCGCGTTTTCCACTCCTATGTGCACCTTTAGTAGTCGGTTATTCTGAACAGGAACATCCCTTTTCCTTAAATACCAAAATACTTTTTTAACAGTGCAACACCGAATGACAAAAACATAAATAGCATTCGATTAAAAATTTATTTTGAAATGTTTTTGAAAAATAGTGTTAATATTCTCTTTTAATTTATTAAATAAGCTGACAGAAAAAATCTAAAAATAACTTTCTTTGTGGAGATATGGCTACGTAACTGAATAATTTGCCTTTCTAGGTATATACCTCATTAAGAAACCATGTAATACATTTAATAAACATTTGTAGAATATATTGGAAAAAGTTTACAAACCAACCTAGTTTAAAACAAAATGAAAAAAAAAACTTGTTTATTTTTTAATCATAATTATTTGTTTTTAATGATATTTGTTTCATGATGTATGTAAATTTGTAAAACTATCTTTGATCGAAAGAGTAGATTAGTTATATATAAAACATGTATTGCTAGAGTTTACGATAAATGAAGGAGGTATGTACTTTTATGTTTGAGAAATTCAGCAAGGGTAGGGGATAGTGAGGGTGAGAGGGGGGACATGTATGTGTGTTGGTGAGGCAGGCGCGTTGCTATTGATAGCGACAATTATGGAGTTATGGAGAGATCTATAACTAAATTCCTGGGAGTGCTCAACTGGGTCACTGGATTGACATCCCTAGCTATTTATGAGGCTTAAAAGCAACAGAGCGAAAATATTGAGTCAGGCCAAGTTAGCTACGAAAACGTATGCATAAATGTAGGTGAGTTCAGTCGTGAGTTATAACAGTAGTTACAAAGTTAGAACCACCCCTGGGGATGATTTGTTCACGTGAAGCGTAATTTTTTAAAAGTTTTCAGCGTATCAAAACTTCCCTTATGGCGTATGGACGTATTTATCAACCGAACATATGTGATACCTTTGGCGATAAAATAATGGTGTAGAAATATATAAGAAAATGTTGACATTTGAAGGAATACCAAACCTACAGTTTTTACAAAGTCTTTGCTTACGATAGTAGTCCCACTCTAATTTTGTATTAACCTGCTGTCTGGCTTTGTAACATAATAACATTTATATAACTCAACAATTAATAACATTTGTTTTAATTGAGTTTTAACAAAATGTTTATATTTTTAATAAAGAAAGGGTTTGTAATGTCGTGAAAACGGATTTAAATCCAAACAGCAACTTTTTAGTGTTACTTATGAAAACCTGTTCTTGATATTTCATACAATATAAATTTCAGTCATGTATGTCGATATTATACAATGTGTTACAAAAAGGTGGGGCTGGCCATGCATTTTCAGATTCTTTGTGTTATTCTAAGCTAAAAATGAAGAAAAATATTTTTTCAATTTCCACTTTGTTTAGCAGCTAGATGCCATTTTGTTTTTTTTCATAAAACAATATATATTTTTGTTGTTATATTTATGATTACTCGGTAAATGGGTTTATGTTAGAAGGTAGTATTTGATAAATTTTTTAAAAAAATTATATTGATTATTCTCAAAATTACGGTCATTTCGTTTATATTTTAACAAATATATAAATACCCACTGGTTTTATAAAAATTTTGTAAGCTTTTTAATTAACTTTACATTTCCAATGATACTAATTTTTTAAAATCATGGAATAAAAATGTTATGAACTAACATTAATTCACAGACTATATTTTAACTGCATGTGAATTAATATTAGTTCTAAACATTTTTATTTTTTAACAGATTTTTACAAATGATGTATCATTGGAAATGTAAAGTTATTTAACAAATTTTTAGCGTAGTACACAATTTTTACAAAACCAGTGTTTTTTTGTATATATTTGTTAAAATAAAAACAAAATGGCCGTAATTTTGAAAATATTCAAGATAATTTAAAAATATTTTAAAAATAAAATACTACCTTCTAACATGAACCCATTTACCGAGTTTTGTAACAATCGTAAAGATAATAACAAAGATATAAATTGTCGTCTAGCTCCTAAACAATAATATTATTCTTTATTTTAGCTTAGAATCACACATAGAATCTGAAAATGCATAGCCAGGCCCACCTTTTTGTAACACCTTCTATATGACAGAGCACATTGTTGCGTAAAATATTTAACACGCATGAAATGATCTTTCTGTACCTTAGAGTGAATTAGTAATAATCTGTGTCAAACAAAATTAGTAAAGTAAAATTTGCCAGCGTTAAAATCACAAAACTACTTTAAAAGGATTTTTAACAAATAAAAATAAAAATTAAAGGTCAGTTAAAAACATCATTTGCTAACAGATTTAAATTACTGTAAGTTTTTGTTCGGCGTAATTACCAGAAATAAAATGTGGGATTTTAATATATTGAAAAAATTATGATTTGAAAATAATGACATTCCTACAGCAATTAATTTCAAAATATAATATGGAGAGATACTACCAACAAGTAGTTAGGATGATCACGGGTCCAATATTTCATTAATAATGTAAAATTAAATATATATATATATATATATATATATATATATATATATATATATATATATATATATATATATATATATATACTTTTTCAGTTTTTAAGTAACGTTTATAGCGCTGATTTAACGTATTAATTTAAATTTTGAGTTCACATGAAGTAAAATCAGTCCATAAAATCTACAACAGGTTGATGTGTTAACAGTAAGCCTTGAACTGAAGCTGTCAGCTCTCTTCTATAACTATCACCTCATTTATCATGCTAAATTTATCTTTTTACCAAAATTAGATGACAGGTTTTTGTAATAAACAATTCAAAATAGTTTATTGCTTACAAAAACTGTTTACTAACTAGCTTACAGTTTATTAAATCTACTATTCTTTAAAAAAAGTTGTTTTAGCAGATCAATAGCCAAAAACCTTTTTAGGAATGTCATACCCAACATTTCATTCAAATTAAAGTTAATTACTATTGTGGGGTTGGCTATAAAAATATCGCCAGAAAAACTGGTAAGTTTGTGGTTGTGAAGCAACTAATGAACTTAAAAAAGCAATTTCAAATTTACTTGGTTGTCCCGTAACCAAATACTTATCAGATATTTTTGGTAAATCATACAAAAACATTTAATAACGTTTTAGGCACTTCATATTACCATATTTTTACGATATAGTAAATTGTTGTTTTTAATTAATTCTATTAAACTCAAAAATCACGGGACTGTCTTTTTTCTAATCTCATAAATAAATTTATGTTTCATTCAAAATAAATCAATTATTATCTATCCTACGATAAGCAGTTTAATATAAGAAAATATACTATGGTGATCAATTTCAGTAAACAAATTAAAATCTTCAGACCAGAAGGTTTTCAAAATTAAATTCCCTGTGTGATTCGTTTTAGGGTTTGTGATCTTCTAAGGGTGATCGCCCAGGCACCCTTTTGAGCGCTCCAAAGGCTTTATTTCTAGCGCCTCAACTGTCACTACGAGTAGCAACTACTCTCACAGCCGTACCCCTATCCTCTCTCCCTCACTGTCCCCGCTTCCCCCACACAAAAATACGTAACTCCTTCATTTATTCGTAACTCTACCAATGAAGTTTTCATATATTATTAATCTACTCTTTCAGTATAAGATAAATTAACTGTACAAATTTCAACTGAATATTTTTGAAGATGTCATTTATTAAAAAATAGATTGTCTACAATGTTCTCAACATTTAAAGAAAATATATTGCTCGGCTTCTTAATGAGTTATGTGATGTTCTAAATGTCTTAAATTTATCACTTGTAAGAATACTAACACTTATTCAAAAATATTACAAAAATAATTTTGGATCTAACACCCTTAAGTTCAAGGCTACATGCTGAGTTCCCCCGCAAGGGTTCAACTCCATCGAGGGGGTATAAGCCGATCACTCACAAATCTTAAGCCAAGCCCACCCAAGGGAGGGAGGGAGGGAGGGAGGGAGGGAGGGAGGGAGGGAGGGAGAGAGGGAGAGAGGGAGAGAGGGAGAGAGGGAGAGAGGGAGAGAGGGAGAGAGGGAGAGAGGGAGGGAGGGAGAGAGAGAGGGAGAGAGAGAGAGAGGGAGAGAGAGAGAGAGAGAGGGAGGGAGAGAGAGAGAGAGAGAGAGAGAGAGAGAGAGAGAGAGAGAGAGAGAGAGAGAGAGAGAGAGAGAGAGAGAGAGAGAGAGAGAGAGAGAGAGAGAGAGAGAGAGAGAGAGAGAGAGAGAGAGAGAGAGAGAGAGAGAGAGAGAGAGAGAGAGAGAGAGAGAGAGAGAGAGAGAGAGAGAGAGAGAGAGAGAGAGAGAGAGAGAGAGAGAGAGAGAGAGAGAGAGAGAGAGAGAGAGAGAGAGAGAGAGAGAGAGAGAGAGAGAGAGAGAGAGAGAGAGAGAGAGAGAGAGAGAGAGAGAGAGAGAGAGAGAGAGAGAGAGAGAGAGAGAGAGAGAGAGAGAGAGAGAGAGAGAGAGAGAGAGAGAGAGAGAGAGAGAGAGAGAGAGAGAGAGAGAGAGAGAGAGAGAGAGAGAGAGAGAGAGAGAGAGAGAGAGAGAGAGAGAGAGAGAGAGAGAGAGAGAGAGAGAGAGAGAGAGAGAGAGAGAGAGAGAGAGAGAGAGAGAGAGAGAGAGAGAGAGAGAGAGAGAGAGAGAGAGAGAGAGAGAGAGAGAGAGAGAGAGAGAGAGAGAGAGAGAGAGAGAGAGGAGAGAGAGAGAGAGAGAGAGAGAGAGAGAGAGAGAGAGAGAGAGAGAGAGAGAGAGAGAGAGAGAGAGAGAGAGAGAGAGAGAGAGAGAGAGAGAGAGAGAGAGAGAGAGAGAGAGAGAGAGAGAGAGAGAGAGAGAGAGAGAGAGAGAGAGAGAGAGAGAGAGAGAGAGAGAGAGAGAGAGAGAGAGAGAGAGAGAGAGAGAGAGAGAGAGAGAGAGAGAGAGAGAGAGAGAGAGAGAGAGAGAGAGAGAGAGAGAGAGAGAGAGAGAGAGAGAGAGAGAGAGAGAGAGAGAGAGAGAGAGAGAGAGAGAGAGAGAGAGAGAGAGAGAGAGAGAGAGAGAGAGAGAGAGAGAGAGAGAGAGAGAGAGAGAGAGAGAGAGAGAGAGAGAGAGAGAGAGAGAGAGAGAGAGAGAGAGAGAGAGAGAGAGAGAGAGAGAGAGAGAGAGAGAGAGAGAGAGAGAGAGAGAGAGAGAGAGAGAGAGAGAGAGAGAGAGAGAGAGAGAGAGAGAGAGAGAGAGAGAGAGAGAGAGAGAGAGCAGACTCACGGTGAAGACGGTGTGATGGGGAATGTTCTTAATGGATTCCTCTCAAATTGGAAAATAGGATTTGCAAGAATATATAACCGTAATATTTGTACTTTTTGTTGTTGTTGTTTATATAACTTCAAAAAATATTTTGTTTGTTTGTTCCCTGTTTGTAACCAAGAATTGATATAGATAGGACAAGATTTTTTGAGGAGAGTGAATGAAAGTTCACAGGATATTTGTACTAAGACCAACCATTATGCGGCTCTTATGTTGAACAGATGTTACAGAATCCATTACAAAGTACCTCAGTGACGTAAGTCTCCTTACTTTGATTAATAGAAGTTGTTTTAATTTAATTTCTGAATACCAGAACTTCGGTGGCGTTTTACTTGTTTACGTTTTGTTACGAAAATTGGACAACACCAGGGGCAGTAATAATAGGTTTATTTAGAAAATACTTTTTTTATTCTTTAAAGTAAATAAATGGTGCCAAAGAATTGGCACAAACTTCCCCCACATTAAACAATAAAAATAAAAACTTTGAAAATTACCAGTTTGATTCCCAAATAGATTTATTTGCTATAACTCAATAACTAGTCAAGTTAGAGACATGCGGTTTTTACTAATATATTTCAAATTGTAATTTACATCTTTCCTGAAAACGTAATCAAAACTGTTAGAGCCGTTTTTGAGAAAATTACATTTTTGTTTGTTTTTGCGCATAAAAATAACTATAATTTCAAAAAAGTGAAAAACACCGTATGGATATATTGGCTAAATACACATACATAACAAATTTCATAAAACTTGATCCATCCGTTTGGTCTCCGGTGAAGCGCATATACATACAGACAACATACGGACAGACATCAAAAAACTTTGTCAAATAAACCACTATTTTGGGTTTAGGGGACCCTAAAATGGATTTTTAGACCAACTTGTAAAAAGATTGTTTTGGACGATCACAATAATTTCTCTATGCTGACGAATCTGGGAGGAAGTAAAAAAGGATTGAAATTAACTTAGCATTCTGTGTAATTTTTTTGTAGATTTGTCCAGTGACCACAAATATGAAAAATAAATTAAGGTAAGGAGAGAATGTTACTGACAAACGATATGATACACCTTTTATAGATGTAATTAGGTCATAATACTAACGTTAGCTAGTATAAATGCCGTACTGAATAAAAGAAAGTGCTTTAATAATTTTGATTACGTTCAACAGTTAAGAGGTCTTTTAGATTGTAAAAATGGGACTCTAACAATTACCAAGCGCAGCAGTGAAAAATCGAAGAACTTTTTAAAATTTCTTGATTAGTATTAATTAGGTTCAACAGTAGTAACTATGAAAGAAGAGGTTGACATTGACTACGTATGAAATGTCCCCCTCCTCCATCAGGCGCCCCTTCAAGTGCGTAATTCTACCCCCTTTCCCTTCTCCTACAGTTTGCACCTTTGAAGTGTAAAGTATTTCCTGTTTCTGTATTCTACGTAATTATTTATTTGTTTGTTATTTATACCTTTAAACTTTTTTCTCAACTAATATTTACAGCCAGGCCCTTTATTCGCATGAGTATAAAACTAACTCTTTCTCTATAGATGATTAATGAGTTTTTAACAGAAACGGTATGCATATTACAATTTTATATCGGTTCTGTAACGGCCAATAAAAAAAGTATAGCTCAGAATTTTAATGATAAATCTTTTCTTAAAGTACAACATATAACGCTATGAAAAATGTCAACTATCTGCTTGTTTTATTTTTCCAAATTTGGTTGATTTCTATCTTTCGTTTCAAACATATTCTCTATAGTTGGTGGTAGAGTATATGGTGATCTACTCATCGCTCCTAATTACAGTAGTAAGAACTTAATTGAGTTAGTTTCACGTCGTTATGTCGACCGAATAAACCCTCATTGGACAATATGCAGAGATCAAGTAAATGTACTCCATTAATTTCCTGCTCTTAATTTCAGTAGTAAGACCTTAATTGAGTTAGTTTCACGTCGTTATGTCGACCGAAGAAACCTTCATTGGACAATGTGCAAAGATCAAATAAATGTACTCCATTAATTTCCTGCTCTTAATTTCAGTAGTAAGATCTTAATTGAGTTAGTTTCACGTCGTTATGTCGACCGAAGAAACCTTCATTGGACAATGTGCAAAGATCAAATAAATGTACTCCATTAATTTCCTGCTCTTAATTTCAGTAGTAAGACCTTAATTGAGTTAGTTTCACGTCGTTATGTCGACCGAAGAAACCTTCATTGGACAATGTGCAGAGATCAAATAAATGTACTCCATTAATTTCCTGCTCTTAATTTCAGTAGTAAGACCTTAATTGAGTTAGTTTCACGTCGTTATGTCGACCGAAGAAACCTTCATTGGACAATGTGCAGAGATCAAATAAATGTACTCCATTAATTTCCTGCTCTTAATTTCAGTAGTAAGACCTTAATTGAGTTAGTTTCACGTCGTTATGTCGACCGAAGAAACCTTCATTGGACAATGTGCAGAGATCAAATAAATGTACTCCATTAATTTCCTGCTCTTAATTTCAGTAGTAAGACCTTAATTGAGTTAGTTTCACGTCGTTATGTCGACCGAAGAAACCTTCATTGGACAATGTGTAGAGATCAAATAAATGTACTCCATTAATTTCCTGCTCTTAATTTCAGTAGTAAGATCTTAATTGAGTTAGTTTCACGTCGTTATGTCGACCGAAGAAACCTTCATTGGACAATGTGCAGAGATCAAATAAATTTACTCCATTAATTTCCTGCTCTTAATTTCAGTAGTAAGACCTTAATTGAGTTAGTTTCACGTCATTATGTCGACCGAAGAAACCTTCATTGGACAATGTGCAGAGATCAAATAAATGTACTCCATTAATTTCCTGCTCTTAATTTCAGTAGTAAGACCTTAATTGAGTTAGTTTCACGTCGTGATGTCGACCAAAGAAACCTTCATTGACAATGTACAGGGATCCAGTAAATGGGCATCCATTAACTGTCCCTAATTACAGACGTAACACCATAATTGAATTAGATCCACGACGTGATGTCGACTAAAGAAACCTCCATTAACTATGTACAAGGATCCATTAAATGTTTTGCCAGTTAATAAAACATTCCCTGACTTATTTCTTGTAAAATGACTACAATATAAAAGTTAAAGTGTAAAATGTTCCGGTTATTTTTGAAATTATTTAATATTTATGCATTAAAACGGAAATTCAGTCTTTATCCAGCAACACACATTTGTATATAACGTTGTCTTGCCTTCAGGGAACACTCGCTGAAACATATTCTCTGCCGTTTCTTGTTTAGCAAAACTAGGTATATCTATGGAACAAAATAAATTATGTAACTTTACCATTTAAAATTTTTGAGAAATCAAAACTGAGTCTATTTTCATGGCACTTTGTTTTTAAATGTATGTTTTCAGGTAAGGATATTTTGTTTTTAGGCTATTCAATGGTTCTGCAAAATTATGCATTTTTGATCATCGGAATTCGCAAAAACTCTTGAAGAATTGATGTACAACGATGCATAGTTAGTTAATACGTTCACATCAGTCTGCATATAATCTGTTGATGTATTCTTTCGCTTATGCCAGCAAATTAGAACTGAAAAAACAAAGTAGAAGAAACTCGTCTTGGTCAGGAGTAGAAATAATGTATGTAGTTTGTAGTAAATACTAATCTTATAATAATCAGTAATCCTTTTTTACACAATTTTTTGTGTAAAAATGTACAACCTTTGTTTGTAAAAAAAAAAAAAAAATAAAAAAAAATAAAATGACAATGATTGACCCAAAGTAAATATATGGGTTAGATTAGCCTAGTCTGGATATCAGATATAAATAAATGTAATATTTTATGAATATTCAGGTTGTATGAATGAGAGAATAAAAGATTCATATTCCATATATCTTGTATAGGCTACAGAGATCTACTTCGTCATATACAGTTATATATTCCCAGATGACATTCCATTCCGATATTCAGTGGACTCTAAAGCCTCAGAATATTAAGTAGTTTTGCAATAGTCAGATACAAAATAATTTTGATATTGATAATTCTATTTGTAGCGTTTGGTTGATCAGTATTGCGAGAATGTTATATACTTACGATAGCAAATTCGGTTTAGTTTCAAAAATCAATAATCAATGCTTCAACATCAATCATTAGTAAATACGTCTTGTATTTGAGCTTGACTAATAGAATTTGAGTGGAACTAAAGATGATATATTTGAAAATTTTATCTAAAATAGATATAAATTTTAACTAACTGAGTCAGAATTTTTTTCCCGTTTAAAACAGTAAAACAAGACCAATGTCACTTCTTTTCTTCGCACGATAAAACAAAAATCTTGAAAACAGCTTAATATACAACAGTAATTATATTCTTCCGAAAACAACTACCAAAGTTTGATAAATCAAGATTTTACCAAATTAAACTATTACATTTACTATCATAGTCATCTTTGACTTAATATCAAGCTTTATTAGTCTAAAAATTAAATTAATTTACTAATAATTCAATTAAAAAAAATATTTTTAGTATTTTGGAAGAATGTTCGTTGTTTAAATAAAATAAAATCAAAATGAAATATGCATAACAGTTTAGCATAAAAGTAAGCATTGTTGATAAATGAAAAGTGAAATCAGCAATCTGAAAGCAGTGCCACATCCCCAATTGTGTACAAATATCGGTTACGACTCGACCCATATCGACTGTTCCCCACAGTGAGACCAAAGCCTGCTTATAACATTACTGCCCTCGAATACCTATAATTTAAAATGGTTTATCGTATGTCTTACCTTACGGGTTCTCTTAAAAAAAATTCGTACTCTCATTTATTTAATATTCAACTATTTTGACTGGTCATATTTTAAATTGCATATTTTTAGCCCTTTAAAAGATTATTTCATACTTCGTTAACCATTTATTTGTTCATTTAAACAATTAATAAAATAATAAAATTCAAAGAGGGTTAATTATAGTATTAACATTATTACTTATATATATTTCCATAAAATCTAGGTTGTCCCTGTTGAGTGGTAGTCGAGGTTTAGATGTTGTGTAGGTAAGAGAACTGAGTATCTGGCTTGTCAGTTCAGACCAACACTACGTGGTTCAGATCCCACCTAAAGCTGAAGGCCCTTAGTTGCCCTGGCTGTTGGTCTACTATTAAACACCTCTAATTGTTTTTGTCAAGGTTAAAATAATAACATTATTGACGTCACCTGAAACTCCCTAATATCACTTATTAATAACAACAACAACACCGCAGGCCTACACAAATGAATGTTTATACTTACTCTACGGCAATTCTAAATTCAACTCTACCACAATTCTATAGGTTATATTTTTCCTTTCCAAAGAATGGGACTTGGTTTCAAATTGTGATCGTTTTGTCCTGTGGAACCAATAAGGGTAGTAAAGATGGTGATTTGGACTCCAGCCAAAGTTTGTGCGATAACATTCCCCCGTTGTACTGACTGCTATTGACTTATAGATATTGATCTTTGTCGTCTTCCAGATAGAATAACTTTAATGCTGCCATTAGGTTGAGTAATAGGCATATTATCTAACCTAACCTAACCTAACCTAACCTAACCTATCCTAACCTAACTTAACATAACCTAACCTAACTTAACCTTACCTTACCTAACCTAATAACATAACCTAACCTAAACTAAATATATAAGTTTCAGACAAAGGCTCTCTTGTAAAACAGATACGTATCTAAAATCTCTCGCAATAAAAGTAATTTTTTATTTTACTCATCCTGTATTGCAAATAAGATTTCCTTGCGTACTTAGGGAAGAGTACTCAGTATATATATATCCAAAACCCAGTATAAAGTTAGACCTTATTTATGAAAGTAAATTATATCTTAGTCAGAACTTAGTTATATTTTATAGCTGCGAGAAATAAAAGTACACATGTAGTGATAAGAAGAAGAAATATATAACCCCTATTAAAAAAGAATTGGAAACTTTTAAGTTTCACCTAACAGAATTACCAAATTACTTTTTAAAACGAACTCAACCCTAAAATGATTCTTCCTTGAGATATTTTCTTTAACATTCATTATAAACAGTATAAAAAAATGTTCCCTTATTTTATATATATTTTTAAGCACATTTCAAAAATTAGGAAAAAAACGTGAATGCCTACTACACTTTAATATAACACAGTATAGTCTATGAGGCTTTGCAAATAAAAATATATGCAAGTATTATTTTACACTACTTGGAACTGTAAATATCTAAATCTTTTTTTATAACACTCTTCAGTGTTAGGGCTCAATCACAGTTCATAGCGCCTAAATTACCAATAATTGGAAAATTTAAAAATTAAAATTAGCCTCCTTTTAATTTGGCGACTGGCTTTGAAAACCAACAATATATACAGAGTGGGGGAAAAATATGGAAACTCTTTCACAACAATGTTACTTTTCCATAGATAATTTGATAGTTTAATTTTTTTGAAAATTGTGTTCCATAAAGTATAATTTTTCATCAGAGCAATTTACTTAAAACCATTAAATAGGGGAGAAATAATATTGTTCTAAGTAGTTATTTTGAAATTCAAATGACCACTACTCATGAAAGGATATACCTTTTGAAGTCCAGTTTGCGGCAATTCATTTATTTTATTTTATTTATTTTTTTATTTTATTTTACATTTCAACGGACATCTCCATTTTTACAGTTTTGAACAATAATGAGTGAACTCAAGACACTGACGTACATGCGTAATTGTATAAACAAAAATACAATATGCGGGAGGTATAGAATGCGGGGTCCCCTTCTATCCTTTTCTTTAGCTTTTTAAATTTTTTTATTTTATTTTTTTATTTTTATAGCAATATTTATTAAAGGGCAGATAAGGGGATTACATTGGTCCCTGGTGGGTTACATACAGAATGACGTTGACATAGAAATACATTAACAAATGTTGTATGATAATATTAAACAATTGTAACAACTTGACAATAACAATGATAAATAGAGTATATGATTAATAACTTAATGACGAAACGGATAAACTATGAATGACAATATCGTAATAAATTAATAAGTGCAACATGATTTGAACTATGAGTAACAACAATAACAACAATAAATTAGTACGAAACAATAGAATAATAAACATGAATTAACAAGATACAATGTATAAATAACAGCAATGAGAAATACAGAGCGAATTGTCTTCCCTCCGCTGTAGCAACTCCTAGACAGATAACTCACCCAGACTGCGAATCCTCCTCTTGAGCGCTGGTATACTGTCCACAAAAAAGTCGACGACGTTTTTTCGTCACAGACAATTTGACGAAAATTTGACAATAAGACAAATTCATTTATATTGAATAGATCTTAAATTTGTTAGCAAACTCGACCTAGGCTTACATTACAGATTTCCGATTAACTACACGTGAGCCGTTCCCCTGAAAAGATTAATTGTCACTAATGTCATCAAAAAGTGTGTTTTTTGTAACCATAATGATGTACAAGATTTCACTTTTACAAGTAAAGTCATAAAAAAGTTGTGAAAGCGTTTCCATATTTTTCTACCCCGTTTATAGAGTATATATTATTGCATATACATAACTGAAATTTTAGAGAAATGCTAAACACAGATCGAGGTACACCATCTACTTACGCCCAAACGTAATGTACATTTATATTATGTTAATGATTAAAGTAAAAATGGATGGCGTTGGTAATAAAGGTGACCAAAAGAATAATGTTCTTAGTTTTTATGTGTAATTCACCAAAAACAGCCAATTTATGTTTACATTATTGTTGTAATCTGACGTAAGATAACATCACAGTGAATTTTCTAAAATATTGCATCATACGTATAACAATTGTAACCTTAAATATCTGTCACTCATAACGTTACAATTTTTTGTTTATGTTGAGAAACTAATTTTATAACATGTACTACGGGCCTGATAATAGTTGCTGAAGCAACAGCAACAGCTGGGCGAGCGCTGATAGTAACTTTGTCCAATTACGGTATTGTGAACTCGGACAACTGCTGAGGTTATGTGTTCCCCAGACGGACCCAGTGTTTATCACAGATTGGATCAGCCTCAGCGTTTCCCCGTATGGATATGAAACGAAAGAAAAAGAAACGAAATAAAACTGAACAAAACACCATCACGAAATATTACTTTCAGTAATGAAACGAAATAACATAATTAGAACGCAATGGAACGGAATGAAACAGAATGAAACGGAATAGGATGTGAGGGGACGGATTGGAACGGAACGGAAAAGAATAGGAAGAAACGGGACGGATTGGAATGGAACGGAACAGAATGAGAGGAAGCGGGACGGATTGGAATGGAACGGAACAGAATGGGAATACCACAGTACGTTATGTGCGTGTGAGTGGGTCAACTTCACAGTACGTGTACGGGCGGTCGGGTGTTCTTTACCACAGTACGTTATGTGCGTGTGAGTGGGTCAATTTCATAGTACGTGTATGGGCGGTTGGGTGGGTCAATACTACAAGTACGTTATGTGCGTGTGAGTGGGTCAATTTCACAGTACGTGTATGGGTGGTCGGGTGGGTCTTTACCACAGTACGTTATGTACGAGTGAGTGGGTCAATTTCATAGTACGTGTACGGGCGGTCGGGTGGGTCTTTACCACAGTACGTTATGTACGAGTGAGTGGGTCAATTTCATAGTACGTGTACGGGCGGTCGGGTGGGTCTTTACCACAGTACGTTATGTACGAGTGAGTGGGTCAATTTCATAGTACGTGTACGGGCGGTCGGGTGGGTCTTTACCACAGTACGTTATGTACGAGTGAGTGGGTCAATTTCATAGTACGTGTACGGGCGGTCGGGTGGGTCTTTACCACAGTACGTTATGTACGAGTGAGTGGGTCAATTTCATAGTACGTGTACGGGCGGTCGGGTGGGTCTTTACCACAGTACGTTATGTACGAGTGAGTGGGTCAATTTCACAGTACGTGTATGGGCGGTCGGGTGGGTCTTTACCACAGTACGTTATGTACGAGTGAGTGGGTCAATTTCACAGTACGTGTACGGGCGGTCGGGTGGGTCTTTACCACAGTACGTTATGTACGAGTGAGTGGGTCAATTTCATAGTACGTGTACGGGCGGTCGGGTGGGTCTTTACCACAGTACGTTATGTACGAGTGAGTGGGTCAATTTCATAGTACGTGTACGGGCGGTCGGGTGGGTCTTTACCACAGTACGTTATGTACGAGTGAGTGGGTCAATTTCACAGTACGTGTATGGGCGGTCGGGTGGGTCTTTACCACAGTACGTTATGTACGAGTGAGTGGGTCAATTTCACAGTACGTGTATGGGCGGTCGGGTGGGTCTTTACCACAGTACGTTATGTACGTGTGAGTGGGTCAATTTCATAGTACGTGTACGGGCGGTCGGGTGGGTCTTTACCACAGTACGTTATGTACGAGTGAGTGGGTCAATTTCACAGTACGTGTATGGGCGGTCGGGTGGGTCTTTACCACAGTACGTTATGTACGAGTGAGTGGGTCAATTTCACAGTACGTGTACGGGCGGTCGGGTGGGTCAGTACCACAGTACGTTATGTGCGTGTGAGTGGGTCAATTTCACATTACGTGTATGGGTGTTCGGGTTGGTATATATACTAGTGGCTTGTGGGGGCAACGGAATAAAACAGAATGGAACGGAACAGAATGTGAGAGAACGGGCCGGATTGGGACGGAACGGTACAGAATAGGAGGAAACGGGACGGATTGGAATAGAACAGAACAGAATGGGAGGACACGGGACGGATTCGAATAGAACGGAACAAAATGAGAGGAAACGGGGCGGATTGGAATGGAACGGAACAGAATGAGAGGAAACGAAACGGATTCGAATGGAACGGAACAGAATGGGAATAAACGGGACGGATTGGAATGGAATGGAACAGAATGGGAATAAACGGGACGGATTGGAATAGAACGGAACATAATGGGAATTAACGGGCTTGATTAGAACCGAACGGAATGAAATAGTATAGATTGGTATGAAATGAAATGGAATTGAGAAGAATATAATGAAATAGAATGCAACGCAACGGAAAGTAACAGAATGGCGGGAAAGCAGAAGGATTGGAACGGAATGTAGCGAAACTGAGTCGTATGAAATGAAATGGATGCTGAATGCCTTCATCATTAGTCCTCTCCGGTTTAGAAATTATGTTAGTAATAAAGGAAATATATATTTTAGTGTAAGTTATAAGCAGTATGAAGAATAGCCGCACAATAAGGCGAAATAAATTTCTGTCCAGACAAAGTTTCTTGTTTGGGCTCACGTTTTAGAAGTATACAAACTGAATTAAAAGGTAATACTTTAGTTTGACGATGATTTATTTCAGTTTTGTTTATGTTTACAACAAATCACTCAAATCACTCAAAATGTTTTTAAAATGTGTCATACAAATAATAAGTGATATAAAATACACTTCAAAATTAAGTTTTTAAACGAATTGAATAATACAACTCTAATTTATGTTATATAAATCTTGTTTTGTCCTTTATATAAATGTTAAACAAACCTATATGATGGTAATCTAAGAGTAAGATGCCACTCTGCAGTCAGAAAGATTATGATTTTACCCTGGCACAATAAACAGTAAATGTGCATGATTGAAGTTTATTTACATCGAATCCATGTTAAATCATGAGAAATAACATGGATACTTTGAATAACAAGTATTATACATGAGAATGTTTCATTTAAAATATAAAAATAGGTCATAGATCTTATGATTTAGTCACTAGACCTATATTCTAGCAATAGAAAGTATATCAACAGGTTTTGCAACTGTTTAAATTAATAAATAGAATAAGTTGGTAAGTATAATGTATGTATAATATCTTTGGTCAACAGTACTTCGTGGATCTGATCTAATACTATTTCTATGTGATTCAATGCAGCACAAAATGTTTGGTTTGCCATGCCAACCATCGAACAGAAGCGCCGCGTTGGTTCTGATATTGGACGCCTTTGAAATTGGACGTTCTCTGTGGCACTGAATGCCTCGTCAACGTAATAGTTTCATGTCTTTGTGGAGTATTATAGATGTTACAAACTTTTCTTGATACAAACTGTATTTGTATTCACCTCAATGTGGTAAGAATGTTGTTATAACCACACGGCTGTTGCCTTGAATGTTGTATTTCATAACTCAATGAAGTATTTTTGTTGGCTAATTTGAAGGCGCTGACAAAACAGAATGTGTTCAAAAATATACTATATAGGACGAGTAAGACAGATGTAGTTTTGTTACTAACCTAAGTTGACAAAATGCAAGAAAGAGACTTAAATTAATTACGTATTAACTTATTCTTGTAGATATTTAGTTTATTGTGTACTCAAAAAATTGTATTGTAGATTTGATAGTTTTGAAAATTTTTTGAAAAAATTAATGTCAGACACAAAATACAAATTTAATAAATTATTAGTTCAAAAATTATTTCTTCTGGTAAACCACGATTACTATCCTCAGACCGGAGGGATTCACGAAAGGTTCTTTAAGGATCTCTCTAGTCTGAGAATAAGAGGTAGTAAGGACGTAAGGATAAGACGTTTTTTCACTTACGTGGTTTACCAAATTTATTTACAACAATTTTGTGATACACTTATGTTGTATAACGTTAAGTTGTTATGTATTTTTAACAACACTTAAAATGGTAACTAAAAAACTTTTTAAACTTATTTTACAAATAATAATCCAGCATTGATCACTATGCAATTTCAAAAATTCGTAATAACAATGGCCGTGATAGTTATTTTTCTTTCTTTTTTTATGTAAGGAGACGCCGATCTCTTTCGTAACCTTACACAGCCCACATTCCCCATAGACTATTCATATATGCTGGGACTTATTCAGACAGAGTATAGGCGAACCAGTTTATTAGTAGAAGGTGAAAATTACCATTGACATAACTTATAAATCTACCAGTCTACTAGTAGTCTAGGCCGGATTCCATCCAATGCTGCTAACACAGGCACAACGCCCTGACACTTTAGACCGCTCGGCCACTGGCTTGCCCAATGTAATATTGATTGACAATGAAAGAACAACATGAATTTAACATCTATATATATATTGAAATAAATTCTTTAAAAATCAACAATAATTTAAATAGTAGTGAATTTCTTAAGACTAATGATCTTAAGATATCTTGAAAATTCCTAAGTTGAAGTACTTCAATCTGGTTATGAGTAAATTCTTATTGACAAATAATATATTTGATAAATTTTATAATCGATAACTTTGTGATGGCTTAGAAGAGTGCAATCATGGTAAAATCACATTACTCACACTAACCACAAATATTGTTTTCGAGCTTCACTAATTTTTTGTCTGCTAACTGTGTCTCACATAGAAAAAAAATATAATAAAATAACAGGAGTTTATAAAATAACTCCTGCTAATAAAATAACATTGATAAATAATTAAAAAATATAGGAATGTTGAAAGTAGTGCCACTACTCAATTCACAAAATCATTAGATCTCTTTATCTGTTTTTTTCACAGCTAAAAAATACCTGCATATTTGTAGGTAACTTTGAACAATGAATAATATGGAATGTAGTTTGCATAGCACAGAATTTGGATTGTAATATATTAAAAAATCATGAAGATATTTTTCAAAGCAATCATGCCGTATTTAGTCGGAAAGCATTTTTTCCGAAATACTAGAATATCATTTAGCTGTTTCCACGATTATTTTCTATTTCATCGAATATTTAATTTAGCTTTTTACTTAATGGTGTTCTATCACAATTACAGCGTACGTTGTCTGTAAATAGCAAACTCGTCCATGTTTTCTCCGTGAAACCGTAAAGAAAGACAGAGAGACAAAGCCTCGGCGACACAAACGACAAATTGGAGGGAACCAATCTTGTCAGAAACAATAAATGTTTTTGACTTCTTAGTTATATTCCTTTCTCTAACTGTCATGTTACTCTGGTATTCATTTATGAATCACTCAATTTTTAATCTATTTGTTGTAGAATATTAAATTATCTACCAACGACGGTTGATATTTTTCGAGCAAGTTATGAGCTGATTGTTTTATGTTTTTAACATAAATCTAAAGGATCAATCTTGACAGAAAACCACACTGTTGTCACTCCTCATTTTCCTTTCTTTCCCTAGTTATCACTTTATACTTGTATTCATTTAAGTATTAACGACTATTACAAATCGATTAGTGTCTATAATTCACTATTAAATACGTCAAATTTGAGAAATTCTAAGCTGTAACATTATTTTGTAATTTTAATAAATAAATATAAAAAACCCTATACATGAGAAAAACGTATTATGTATAGTATTCAACCTAAACAAAATTTTCTTATACATTAAGAAACATAAAATGTACATAATAACACTGAATATAAATACGAATATAAAACATAATAAGTGCAGATGCAGTGTTTGTATATTTTAAATTATAAATAATTAAATTATAACAATACATGGCGATGATTTAAATAAAATAACATTCGACCATTAATTAATATACAATAATAAGATAGTGGTTACTGGTAATATGTACTTGATTAGCATTTTATGGGACACAATTGGCTAAATCAACTGATATATATATATATATATATATATATATATATATATATATCAGTTGATTTTAATCTTAATAGATCACAAATCACATATATATATATATATATATATCTATATATATATATACATATATATGATTTGTGATCTATTAAGATTGAAGACTAGAAGATGAATTCAATAGGCCACTTGAAGATTGCTGAGCACGATATTCTAGAAAATTGTCTACGCTAGTGTAAAATTATCTACGCTAATGTAAAATTGTCTACGCTAATGTAAAATTGTCTACGCTAATGTAAAATTGCCTATGCTAATGTAAAATTGTCTACGCTAATGTAAAATTATCTACGCTATTAAAAAATTGTCTACGCTAGTGAAAATTTTTCTACGCTAGTGTAAAATTGTCTACACTAATGTAAAATTGTCTACGCTAGTGTAAAATTGTCTACGCTAGTGAAACATTTTCTATGCTAGTGTAAAATTGTGTACGCTACTGTATAATTGTATCACTGATGAATAATATAATACGTTAAAGTAAGAACGTTAGTAAAATGGCCTCTTGATAGCATTTTTGTTATGATCCTGATTTCAATGCAGGGGGTCACTCATTCATATCCCGAAAGGTCCAGGTTCAGCAATATGGGTCTGGAACATCGTCAAATAACAAAGTTTGAATACTAAATAATAAAGCTACTGGTATTAAAAGACAAAGAAAATTATTATATGGAACGATTTTGAATAAAAAAAAAAAAAAAAAAAAAAAAAAATTAAAGAGTGTTCAAATTCATTGCAAGTTTCAATTTAAAACAATTATTCATTATTCATTTGTGAGAAGCCTATCGTAGAGATATGGGTCGAATGAGTGTAGATGATCGAGTGTAGTCGTTGTTACTAACTAAGGTGAACTGTGTTCCTCAGGAAGAGCGGAACATAACATATTCAGCTAGTCAGGGCAACTAAGGGAGCTACAGCTTTACGTAGAATCCGAACCACATAGAATTGATGTGATTTTCAGCAATCTGACAAGCCTGACACTCAGTTATCTTCGCACAAAACATCTAAACATTGACTACCACCCATCATGGACACCCTAGATTTCTCTAGTAGTGTCCACGTTGATGGAAACCATTGAGTGGACGCCGTGGTAGTATCAAGAGGACTGAGTATAGAACCTATCGCCTAAAATCTCCAAAAACACTTTTTCCCCAAGTAGCTGGGTTACAGCACTGCGCCCCTAGTGCTGATTATAATATTAACAGTCTCCATATTTAGGGTGTTTATTATGTTTTTACAGTTGTAACAGTAAGGGAAGTAGTTTTAAAGCTCAAGTAAAAATCTATAAAAATTAAATAATTGCACAATTGTAGCAATAATTATTGATTGCTGTAGAACAGATTATTTCTATTATTTTAGATGATTAAATAACATATTAAATATAGTTAAATTGCATAAACTAGAGACATCTTGTAATACAAATATTTTACAGTTCTATGCTGAGCAACAACAGAACTTTTATGTGGTTATAAAGGAAAGGAACACTAAAATTCACTTGTTTATGAAACATGCAGAACTCTAGGGGTGGGAATAACAGAGAACTCTACATTTACAACTCGAGTACTCTAGGGAACGAGGAGTTAGCCTGTACATGGAGAATTTAAAAAAAAAACAATAAACGGAGAATGGCAGACAGAAAATGTGAAGAAACGAATGTTTTAAAAACGACAAAATATCATGGTTGATATTATAAATTTGTAAATGTGAAATTGCTGTCGATTTAGAAATATATCATATCAGGTTACCTTCGAAAACAACACTGTCAATACCAAAGAAGAATTTCACAGACATATGTTTAGTATTAATTAAAAAAAGTTAACGATCATAAAACATTAAAATAAAACATAATACTTACACTATACCCATTCTTAAAGAAAACGCCTTAAATAAAAAATTGCCTTTTTATATATACCATGTCTATCTGGTCTTACAAAACAATGATAGTAACAACGAAAACTAAAAAAGTACGGCGATTAGAGTGTTTTAAGTAAAATGATATAATACAAGCCTTTTTGGGGTCTTTTCGATACTTCCCGCATATTATAAAGATTGACTACCAAGTCTACAACTAAACTAAACTGACAAACAATGTACCTTTCATATTGGTCACGGGGTTTTAACGTACAAGGAAATAATAAGCGTTATCGCTTTAGTTATCAATAGGTGCCTTCTAGTATTTAGGTTAGGTTGTAAGTACTTCTACCATAGATTGTTAGGTTAGGTTTGGTTTGGTTATGTTAGGTTAGAATTCTTCGTTCGACGATTTATCATTGCTATACTGCGGGACATTCCGAAAAAGACCCCCTATTTCTATGTTGAAAAGTAAGACTATTATAAAAGTGATGACACATTTTCTTAAACACTCTTCTAAGACTTTGAGGAATGACAGAGGTAGGGTAGTGGGGGGGGGGGTGATCTATGTCAATAGATCACCCTATCTGTCGAGTATCACGAGTGTCAATAGAGTGTCAATACTCCTTCAGTCAACGTGCCTCTGAAATGAGATTTATTGTTTGATTTGTGGGGGGACACGGGGAGAGGGGGAATTGGGACCTTGACTATCACAAAGGCGGTGGAAAAATAAATGGGGTTTAATTTATTATATACAGGGTGTTTGAAAATGTGGGGCAAAACTTCAGGAAATGATTAAATAGGTAAAAATAAAAAAAAATGTTCCTATGAAGATGTGTCATATCTCACTTACTTTAGCGTCTGTCTGTCTGTCTGTGTGTTTAAAAAAATACCTTATCTCCTAAACGGTATTAGCTATAGTTTTGGAACTTGAAACGAATAAACTTCATACCACCTAATTATATACTCTAAAAATATAAAATAATATATTTACTCGTTTCCAAATGGCGGCCGTTTAAAAATTTTAACGCTAAATGTCATGAAAAACAAACCAAAAACAACAAATTGTTACGATACCCAATATATAGCTTAAAAGAGCCAACTCTTTGGTTCCTCATTTTTTTACAATCGGACAGTAAATAAATAAGAAAATGTAATTTTTTCACTGTGTGCAAAATGTTTGTGCAACTTTCGTATATTCGTATTTATTGACCTGAACAAAACTACCAGTCTAATTTTGCACACAATCAGATAAACATTTAAATGGACGCCATTTGGAAACGGGAGAAAATATTATTTTATATTTTTAGAATATATTAGGATGCGTGAAGTTAAATATTCGTACCAAGTTTCAAAACTATAGCTAATACCGTTTAGGAGATATGGTGTTTTTTAAAGAATACACATACAGACAGACATACGCCAATCTCGCCAAACTAAGCTAGATAAGACACATCTTTATAGGAACGTTTTGTTTATTTACCTATTTAATCATTTCCCGAAGTTTTCCTCATACTTTTCAACACCTTGTATACATTATTTTAGTTTTGATTATTTAGAATGACTTCCTAAAATCTTGTGACACGATATTGACGACAAATTCAATTAATTGGAAGGGTATAAATGTAAACTTACGAGCGTAAAAATAAAATCTTAAAAATAAATTAATTTTTCACGTCGCAGAATATTTGTACAAGAATTAAAAACGATGTACTCACTCATCGCGAACTTTCAGAAGTACTGAGCCGATGTTGATGAAATTTGAAGGGAGATTAGCAATTTTATTACATAGACCTACTAAAAAAGGATTTCTCGAAGAGTAAAAACAGCCCCTTAACGTCCCCCCCCCATAAGAGTAACTAACATTGGCATTAATTTAATTTAATAGTATATTTCAAACTGATCCAAAAAATGGAAAGTGCCCAAAACGGTCTGTTTGGCCGAGAAACATGAAAATTAAAAAAAAATTTTAAATAGCTAATTTGTTTTTCATTGTGAGATGTTAAGATCATTTCTACTTCAAAGCGATTGTGCTACTTTGCATCCCCCTAAAGTAGACTTATACGGTTTTCTAGACTATAAAACCTAGCTATCCAGGAGAACAGCAGCAAGCAGAACTTTTATATTGATGTGATGGTTTAGAGAGCACCACGGGAGGGAAATATAAGCAAGCGGGGAGAACCACCCCGTAGCGAAGCAAGGGCTGTCAGCTAGTATTATATATTTTTAATGGCATTTGTGTCTTAATCCGTAAGTTTGGCGCATATTTGACTGAACGTGATAGAAGAAAGCGTGGCTTTTACTTGTATTAATGTTGACTGAACGTGATAGAAAAAAGCGTGGCTTCTACTTGTATTAATGTTGACTGGACGTGATGGAAGAAAGCGTGGCTTCTACTTGTATAAATGTTGACTAGACGTGATAGAAGAAAGCGTGGCTTCTACAAGAAAAGCTTAGCTTCTACTTGTATTAATGTTGACTGGATGTGATAGAAGAAAGCTTAGCTTCTACTTGTATTAATGTTGACTGATGTGATAGAAGAAAGCTTGCTTCTACTTGTATTAATGTTGACTGGATGTGATAGAAGAAAGCTTGCTTCTACTTGTATTAATGTTGACTGGATGTGATAGAAGAAAGCTTAGCTTCTACTTGTATTAATGTTGACTGGATGTGATAGAAGAAAGCTTAGCTTCTACTTGTATTAATGTTGACTGGATGTGATAGAAGAAAGCTTAGCTTCTACTTGTATTAATGTTGACTGGATGTGATAGAAGAAAGCTTAGCTTCTACTTGTATTAATGTTGACTGGATGTGATAGAAGAAAGCGTGGCTTCTACTTGTATAAATGTTGACTAGACGTGATAGAAGAAAGCGTGGCTTCTACTTGTATTAATGTTGACTGGACGTGATGGAAGAAAGTGTGGCTTCTACTTGTATAAATGTTGACTAGAAGTGATAGAAGAAAGCGTGGCTTCTACTTGTATTAATGTTGACTGGACGTGATGGAAGAAAGCGTGGCTTCTGCTTGAATTAATGTTGACTGGACGTGATGGAAGAAATTCTGGCTTCTACTTGTATTAATGTTGACTGGACGTGATGGAAGAAAGCGTGGCTTCTACTTGTATTAATGTTGACTTGACGTGATGGAAGAAAGCGTGGCTTCTACTTGTATAAATGTTGACTAGACGTGATAGAAGAAAGCGTGGCTTCTACTTGTATTAATGTTGACTGGACGTGATGGAAGAAAGCGTGGCTTCTACTTGTATAAATGTTGACTAGACGTGATAGAAGAAAGCGTGGCTTCTACTTGTATTAATGTTGACTGGACGTGATGGAAGAAAGCGTGGCTTCTACTTGTATAAATGTTGACTAGACGTGATAGAAGAAAGCGTGGCTTCTATTTGTAATAATGTTGACTGGACGTGATGGAAGAAAGCGTGGCTTCTGCTTGAATTAATGTTGACTGGACGTGATGGAAGAAAGCCTGACTTCTACTTGTATTAATGTTGACTGGACGTGATGGAAGAAAGCGTGGCTTCTGCTTGAATTAATGTTGACGGGACGTGATGGAAGAAAGCCTGGCTTCTACTTGTATTAATGTTGACTGGACGTGATGGATGAAAGCGTGGCTTCTACTTGTATTAATGCTTTTTTTACTTCTAACCATCCAGCAACAACTTCTAAATATTTATACCTTTGAACTGTTGATATTAATATTACCAAAAAATCACATCTCCAAATTTGCATATCACTTTAGTGACAAATGTGATATTTTTTAGTGAGAATCGTTTTGAAGAATGAAATAACTACCTAAATGGCAAGTGAAAAAGCATTGCTAAAAGCATCATTAATTTATTCTGGAAATTACTTTTCCTTTTAATTGTTAATGTAAAAGGTGTAAAATGTACATATGACCATTCACTTATAATACATATAAGACCAAATTTTATTATTATAAAATTAGAATCATTATACAATTTCATTACAATAATGATAGCCAATAATCAAAATCAGAGTATATATAATCCAGATTCTTTGTTTGAATAAAAATTCTCAAGCATAACATTTTCTGCACTTTTACTTAGTTATAAATTGGTGTATTTCGATTGTATGATAAGGAATTCTAGTGTATTGATGTTTTAAACAGTAATTTTACTATATGCTAATAAAATTATGTGTCATACATTTCTGTACATAACCTGGCCATCGATATAGAGCGGTGTTTATATATTTAATGAATTCCAGACATTGCAGACACCAAAGTAGCTTATTGCCTTCATTTCCTTTTCCTTACAATCTACTATGAAGTTTTCCTATGAACTACTCCTTTATGAAACCATAAATATAACGATATTTTGGCGTAGGATGTATACAATAAATGTTTACCTTCATAATCAACCTTATTTCGTGTTTCGGATTCCACGTAAAGCTGAAGGTCCCTTAGGGTCCCTGGCTATTTGGGCTATTAATAAATGGACCTTACTGTGTGAGGACTTAAGGTCGAACTCAGTTCGTAACCAGACTACACAGGTCATTCACACTCACCCTACACTCATATTGTAATCATTCATATTCGCCTCAAGATACGCACTAAAGTTGTGTCGGCATCTCATTTCTGAGAATAGAAGAGAATAAGAGAAAATGTCAAATAATAATATAAAAATTACAACCATTATAAACTAAAGGCCGTAAATAATAAAAATAATAACGCTAAGATATGTTTATTTGGGAGTTGTGTATTAATAAATATTATTGTCCTGTAATTCAGCCCTAAATTACTTTTGTAAATTTAACCAAATTTGAAAACTGATCGTATATTCATTTAAACTAATTTACTATGTGTTTGTGATAAGCTACAAAACACACAATAAGGGAAACATGTTCCTTCGAATTCGGTGAAGAGAAGTTTCTGACAGTTCGCAGATACCTTAATCGTGACAGTTAGGAAGTCTTATGCTCCCTCGAGGAGGCTTTGGTAGCCAAGTATATTCTGATACATTTTGATATTCTTGACGTCATGCCAGAATATAAACTCACTAGAATCTTTAGAAAGGGTGTAGTATTGGCACTTTCTTCTTATTAACGATTTAATGAGTAAATTCAATAATATTGTATTAAACAGTACATTCATTAGCAGAAACAGAAAAATAATATTGTGTCTTTAAAACCATTTAATAATAATACTATTTCAGTTAAACAATACAATATTTTGTAAGAATATCTAAGATAATAATTCTAAGATAATAATTCAAAGTAATATAATATAAATATTTTTTAGTTTAAACTTAACCAAACATTTTTAAAAATAATGAAGTGGATCGTATCGTACAGCTATTTATTTTGTTTAGTATTTTTTTAATTAAAAATATTATTGTATTTTATTTTCATGATACTAACAAAGAGTATTTGTTGAGTTTAAGAACAGCAAATATCAACTGTCTTACAATTTAGATAAATAATATTTGGTATTTATCTTATTAGCAATTAGTTTTAATATTTGTACATAAAAACTTTAGAAACCAGTTTACATGAGCCACATGCCTGTGCGTGAACTTGCAATAATTATTCTTAAATTGAATATTCATAACTATTATTCACACATATATTTTATTAGTTTGTATTCTCAACATCTGACTGCTTGATTATATTATATTAAGGTATTCAATACCCATATGAAATAGAGTTAATAATAAATAAATAAAGTAAAAACTTCCAACTACGATTTTTTGTGTAAAAAGGGATAATGTCTGGAATAGCTCCAGGGGGGATGTGTCTGGAGTACACGGGACTAACTTGGTTATTATTGCTAATCATCCCAAAGCCTGAGGTCCCAGGTGGGAATCAACAGGGATAGTTTAATTAATAATGGATCCTTGGATGAATTAATTATATGGATTTTATGTTTACCACGTCAGTTTAGTGTTTACACCATTTAAACAATTCTTACACAAAGATTAATACGTAACCCTTATGGACCCTTACAAATGACAACAAATTTTTAAATTAATACTAACCTAAAAACATTAAAAAAATTAAAAATGTACGATGACGTGTTCATTTGAATAGTAACAAATTAATTTAGAGAAAATATTTACTTGGTACATTTTTACAACCATTCGAGACAAGATATTTCTACAGTGTCACGGTATTTACTATGTGATTTTAATATTTTAGTGGCTCTGTGTTATTTGTCTAGCAATGAAAATGACATTAAAGACGATGATATTGTATTAGAGTATTATATAGTTAGTAGTCATTCTGAAAAAAATCATTTAGAACACAAATAATGATTTAGTTAATGATTGTTTAATATTTTAATGGATGTTCTGTATCAAGTAATTTATATTTATTTCTGCTTGGTTATCATATTGCAAAAGTTATTTTCTAATCACCACCCAACATTTTATAAATTGTGTAAGTGGAATCTTTTTGGTTTTACAGTATATATTATTTTATTTTAGGGTCATTAGGATAATGCTATAAAAAAGTTGAGTTTTGGGTTCTATCGTAAACTTAAAATTAATTTTAAATATTAAAATTACATACCTATGACTTATTAAAGTACCCATTTCAAAGGAGTACAGTAAATTACTAAAGTAACAACCAAAATGAAACTTGAAAGTGAAAGCCATAAAGTTAGACAATATTGTAAAATTTTAAAATAAGAAAGGTATCTCCTCTCTCTATTGAAATTTCCTTAGAACTCCAGTTTTTTTTCAGTTTTCTTTGATATTTTGAAATTATATTTATACTTTTTGTAAAAAATATTTATCTATTGTCATTGTTGTAACTAGTTATATCCCATTTGAATTTATCTTTTGTGTTTCTCTGAGATTTTGTTTAATTCATTAAAAAATGTTTCCTAATTTAACGTTTGCTTGATATATACGTAATAAAAAACTGTTTTTAAAATTAATTTAAATTACGCATATTATATATTACTATCAACTCTCAATTAGCCAATTCGGCTAGAGTGTTTATTAAGGACAATGTATGTATTTGTTGTAATAATTGATTGAAAAAAAGAAAAATATAGCTGTTGCAATTCAATAGTTTAAAAGATGTTTTGAAGTGAATTCCACTGAACAATTTATTTGTATTAGTAGGCCTGATACAATGTTCATTCTATAAATACTAATGATAAAGTTGTACTGAATTACAACAGAAAGACTTCATTATTAATTGCCTTTTCTTTATTCACCTGGAAAATATTTCGATATTCAGACAAAGAATGTACTTCAAACGAATTGAAAGAGATCGATATTTATACAGATTGCCTGCTTTACCCTTCTTTCGATAGAATTCGATTATTAAGGCTAAGAAATATATACATTGATAGTGTTTATTTTAATTAATTTATTTATATGATACCGATCGTCAGAATGTGAATGTGTGTGATGCGTGTGGTCATAGTTACTAGAGCAAACTGAACCTTAGAAAGAGCTATTTATTAACCCCAACAGTCAGGGAAAGTTAGGGCTCTACAGCTTTACGTGGAATCCAAACCACAGGTTGGTTAGATTTTCGGCTAACTGATAAGCTATATACAGCAATCAGTTTTCTTCTCTAAAAATATCAAAATATTTAATGAAGCAGTGTATTGTGTGCAATGTAATGTTTAAAATTATTTAAGTATATGTATATTTTATTATTATTTTATAATAATAAATAAGTCTCTATACCCAACTGTAATTTATCTTTCAAAAAGAGCGATTTGTCTAAAGGAATTATGGTTAAAAGTGTACAATCAATTTAGGTAAAAGGTATTGGCCATTGGAGCTAATAGCTTCCCCCGACTAGTGGCAATAACACAACAACAGAGCTCCAGGGTCGAACAAATCAACCTGATATGACAAAACTACCCCCATCTCCGCAACCCTCACAAAACCCCTACCCTTTTAATGGAAAGTGACAAAACCCCCAAACCCCGGGCAACTGAATGTATGACATTTCTTTGGCCTTGTATCGGCGCGTGTTTGGTGGTCGATGTTCACTGTAAGTATACTTATCATTAAATTACTCAGTTTATGTATGGAATATGTTATTGTAAAAATAACACAATCATTAACATTATTACTAATCCTGAAGAATCCGTTGTTTTCGTTTTTAACGTTTACATGAGGTAGATATTTAAAACATAACCTAAATGTGGTAAAGCAATATTGAGTTATTATTTTAGGATGGGTTTCATATTTTAAGCACTTAATTTATAAACAAAATTGAATAAAAACACATTCAGAACAATTAAATAACTATCTAAAATAAACATATTGAATTTAAAAAATAGAATTAAAAACATTTATTACTGTTTCCATCGACAATTATATAAATGACGAATAATTAATGCAGGTGAAATTTTACAGGATTTAGATTGTGTTTTAAATTTGAAAGTAAAACAAGTAATTAGTATTTTGGATGAACAAATTAATTTAAACTTCATAGATTCATATAGTTTCATGTTTGACGGAGTCCATCAAGACGCAAGTTGGATAAGTGGGAAGGGATTAAGGTCTAAGGGAGGTTGAGTAAGTGGGAAAGGGTTAAGGGAAGTTGGCTAAGTTGGAGGGGGTTAAGGGCTAAGGGAGGTTAGCTAAGTGGGAGGGAGTTAAGGGCTAAGGGAGGTTGGCTAAGTTGGAGTGGGTTAAGGGCTAAGGGAGGTTAGTTAAGTGGGAGGGGGTAAAGGGCTAAGGGAGGTTAGCTAAGTGGGAGGGGGTTAAGGGCTAAGAGAGGTTGGCTAAGTTGGAGGGGGTTAAGGGCTAAGGGAGGTTGGCTAAGTTGGAGGGGGTTAAGGGCTAAGGGAGGTTAGTTAAGTGGGAGGGGGTTAAGGGCTAAGGGAGGTTAGCTAAGTGGGAGGGGGTTAAGGGCTAAGAGAGGTTGGCTAAGTTGGAGGGGGTTAAGGGCTAAGGGAGGTTGGCTAAGTTCATTCATAGGTTGTTTTTATCAAACTTAAAATCTCGAAAAAAATTAGTAAGGGCCATCCCTAAATTATATAACGCTTAAATTGGTCTTTTCAGACCCCTTCCCCCTCGTTCTTCATTTTTGTCATCCACTTTCATGCATATTCTGATTTATGATAGTCATTTCTTAGACTGTACCCTTTTGTTTTCTAATGGGGAGAAAATATATTACTAACATTAAAATCTTTTTAAAAAATCTTGTATTTTTAGGGGAAAATGACCAAATATTGTGAGTAAATCCAAACAAATTGTTGAGGTTTAATAGTACGTAACACTGCGTAGACCCCCCAACTTCCCCCATAACGGTGCATAACGCTACCAAAACCCCCCTCCCCCTAAAGGCGTTACGTAGTTTAATGACGGCCCCTAACCCACCTACTAACACACTCGATTAAGGGTAACTTACTCACCCTACCTCATAATTAATCAAAAGCAGCTCACCCAAATACTTTACGATAAACACTACTAAAGTAAACCCATCCACTCCACCCTACGACCACACACGGTTAAAGTAACCCATTCATCCACCATACGATTTGGATAAACAATTATTACAAGTTCAAACAGACAATCTAAAAACGATTCACCAACTACTTTACGATCACACAATTTGATCCATAACCCACCCACTCACTCTACAAACACACACTATATAACACATTATAGGACATTCTTAGTACTCACTCAACCGTACATTAAAGTATATCAGTGATAACACAACCACCCTACGATAAATCACAGTTAACAATAACTATAATCCAGCCGTTCTAACTTTACCTCTGAGGTTTGCGAGAAAAACTGGAAAATCGACATAGGCAACGTCGCATGGCAGACCGCTTTACCACTCCTTTAATTTTTACATCCGGTGACTCACAAGTGGGAAGAATGTAGGAAGGTACAAATTAATTTTTTTAGTATGAATTAAACACTTTTTAGCTTTTAAATGGGAAATACTTTTTTTACTGTTTACAAAATATCAAAACGTGAAATCAATCGGATATTTTAACTTATAAAAACAGTTGTGATTCATCTAGGCCGGAACAAAATTAGTAGTGGGACAGGAAGGAGCAAAGTGGTCAAGATATACAATATTGCCATGTTGTGCTCTCTTCACAGGTAAAGTTAGAGTGGCTTTAGAATAGCTCGCCCACTTTAGGCTTCCCCTATCAATTTAGGGACGGTTCTTAGCACTTTAGCAACTTTTCACTCGCGTTGGAAGATACCAGTTTTTCACGTGTTTTGTTACAAATGAATTGGTCAAATATGACTGTACAATGAAAGGTCGCAGGTGTGAGTCACGTATCAAGAACCAACACCCTCCACCACACACCCTACTTTCAAGGTATGATAAGTCAGTTTACAATATTATCTGGGTATTTTTCAGAATGACCCCACATTTGTTTATCAATGATTAATCGTCAAACCAAGTAGAAAGTTCACATGTATGTAAGCAAGTAACTCGTGAAATTATATTACTTGACGACCAACTTATACTTAACCTAAAAACCTACGATGGAAGTGCTTACAACCTAATCTAACCTAAATACCAGAAGGCGCCGATTAATATAATTATAAATATGACGCTTATTATTTTCTTGTAGGTCAAAACCACGTGATCAATATCAAAGGCTTGTAAGTTTAGTTTAGTTCTAGACTTGACAGATAATATTTACCATATGCGGGGACATTCTTATTATCTTAATTATTGAGTGAACCAACAGATATTATGAGATAATATCAAATAATATATACTTTATAGTTTTTTATACTTCTTATGACGGTTGAAGATATCATTTTTTGAACAATTAAAATATATGTAGTTATTAAATTACTGTTCTGACATTGATAATATAACTAACATACAATGTTACATAGAGTACTTAAAAACAAAAATAATAGACTCATTGTGTATTATTTAAAAATGTCTACGCAAACATAAGACAATTAGATCCGATGCATTTATAAAATTACCGAACACTTTTTTTGAACGGAGCTTCAGTAGTGTTGAAATTATTAAAACTGTTAAGTTTGAAAAACGTAATGGAACGCCAACGTGTATTTCAAAAGTAGATTGTGGTTGGGGAAATCTGGCGATATTTAAGAAAGATGACACTTTATCAATACAAGATAAATGACAAAGTCATCCATTGTTAGTTTTCTCTGGAAGTTTCCATCATTAAACTTGCACTCAACTTTAAAATATCTCTTCATTTAAAGATATCTTTTGAATATGTTGTACTTTTTTTCGTCAAATGAGCCATCATTTTGTGTTTTAGTGAGCCCGTTATGTATTCTCATATTTTTGCGAATCTCTTTCTCACCTATCTTCTTTATTATGTGAAAGTCAATATCTACTATGAAGCACGTTTGAGAATAAGTTTATGTAAGGATTGAGATGTTTTTAATTTTTTTTAATGTAAAAATACTTATAATTTTAAAGATGTTTTTAACTTTAAAATTATAAATCTTTGTAAATTTAAACAAAAATGAGCATCAACTTAACCCCTGCAGTTATTTTTAAAAAACGTAGTTATACAAAATTAAATTTGTACTTAAAACGGTTTTGCCTTAACGCTTATTTAAATCAGCTAAATTTACCACTTCAAAAGGCCACAAGTTCTAATTTAATGTTAACAAACTTTTTTATATATTTTCCTGTCTCAAGAGAAGGTATATTAACTAATTTTGATCACAAAATTGCGAAGTAATTAACTCACCGAAAAACGACTCCACCATTTTAAGTGAACGTCGTGTCGGTGTTAAGAGTGCTGACTCACATAACTTACCTTCTAGAATCTCCCAAACACTTTGGAATAAGTAGCTGGATTACAACACTGCGTTAAGAGTGTTAGAATATATTAATTTGTAATAAATATACTTGACACTAGGGTGCAGTACATGCTGTTGAAGGGGTAGGGAAAAGGATAAGCGAAGTCTATTTATAAAAACTGTTCAGATCATTTTGAAATGGCAAACAGGCCTGTTTTTCAATAACTATAGGCACATAATATCTCTACAAATTTAATCTCACTAAATAATAAATAAAGACTGAGCCTAGTTTCTTACTGACCACTTCTTGTATTTCTTAAATGGCATTTTACTTTGTTGCGATTTTACTTATGATTTCTGTATGTAATCCAATCTAGAGACCACGTCTGTTGCGTAGTTTCCATCATATAAATTACTACCTTAAATGAAAATAATTAACGTACACATTTAGCTCACACTAAAGATTTACTGAAGCATATAAAGGAGATTAATTTCATGATACTTAAGTGAAGTTACGCGCGTGTTAAGTCCAAAAACCAACTTGTTAAGTCCAACCAACCAAGTTGGCTTCTCGTGTAGTATACAGCTGTGAGGCAATCCATTACAAAATACCGCAGTGAAGTAAGTCAAGAACAACCAAAGTCTCGTCGCTTCAGTTAATTGCAGTTGTAGTAAAGGAGAAATAGCCAAGTCCAAACAACTGTTACAGTATCTTTCGTATATAAATTGTTACTCATAACGAGTAAGAACTTAAAATTTATATCTAAGTTTCTTTAATTCAGAGTAGCATACTGACTTTTGTACAGAAAAATTTCTTTTGGAAAAACATAGAAAACTTGTCCAATACAAATACTGACAGCAAACTATGGAAAATGTATAGCACAACCAAAGAACACATACAATCCTTTGTAAGAGTTAGGCCGCTTAGAAAATTACATACTGAAAGCATCAGTGCGAGAGCGATGTACTGACTAGTGGAGGTGAGATAGAACAATTAAATTAAATCATTATTCAGTATTCAAATAACAGTAAGAAAATGAATAATTATGTAAATAATAAAAATACCAATTAAACAAACTTTTACAGTTCATTACAGTCATTTTTTTAGCTGATTAAGTCGCGGAAGTTGAACATTTGAAGTCACGCCCGTAATGTACGTCAGTTGAGTGGTGAAAAATTTCCCCTACACTGCTGAAACCCCTATATGTGTTAAATATAACATGTCACTTTCTGTTCGGCTCAATTATACTCAAATTACTGGCTCTACTACATACAATATCTACTGTAAGTGATATATATATATATATATATATATATATATATATATAATCATGTTTACACCTTATTTGACAACTTACTTATTGTCATTAACAATAGACAATATTGTTATGTATGACTTTAATCAGCTGTTCGCACGAACTACTTTTGTACAATCAGCTGTTTAAAATTGCATTGCTAATTTGAAAACTGTCATATCATGTTAGTACTTGCTTAAGCTCTAACATGTGTGTCTTGTTTTCAAAAGAGTTTTGATGGCTAACTATCACAGTAACTATAACAGACGGTAGGTATCACCAGGAGGCTGTACAGCATACTCTGACGTCACATAGGGGAAACCGGCTGGTTTTATTTTCCTATTAAATACTGGTAACCAAAACTACCAATCACATGGAGTTTTATCTATTGTAAGCAATTATTTTCTACTAATCAGCTTGAATTGTAATCATGGGCATGCTCTTTCGGCCGTGACGTCATGGGAGATGCGAGTGATACCTGCCGTCTTCTGTCAAGGTACTATGGTATATGCTTTACTAATGATAAGTATTGCCATGTACATATCCTTTATGGGTCTACATTAGGAAGTGAGAAAACAATATTGTATGCTGTTATGCGCTCGTTCAGTGTATTTATGATTTTGAAGATATCTTCATTAAATTAAGATCATAACAATGAACATTTACTGAACCGTTTAACTATTTACTAACACAATCAACAATCATTTTGTAATATAAACTCATAAAGTGAATGTAAATACACAGAATAAGTTATTAGAAGTAAAAAATTGTTCTAAAATTTTACAGTTTTTAATTTTTTGAATGGGTGAATCCAACAATGAACGGACGTGTCATTTGACAGACTTTTATCTTGATTAAAACTTGCAGCTTTTATTTACGAATATTCCTCTTTAACATTAGTTATCAGATTGAACTTTTAATTTGACTATTTTTGAATTTGTAACAGTATTGTAGTTTTTAGTAAAATAAAGCTCCCTTTGAGAAGTTCAAAGTGCCAGAGTCGTGATTGTTGAACGGGGGGGGGGGGAGGTTAAAAGAAGAGACTATCCATATGTATGAGCTGTCTTTTGTCCCTCGCCATCAGGTACTCTTTCAAGTGTATAATTCTGCCTCTTTACCTTGCCCGCTAGTTTGCACTTCTCAAGTAGTAACGATTTCCTCTATTCTGATAAATCCTCACTTTTTCGACGTTTAATGTCTTCTTTTACTCACATTTTCTTCCCCATTTGTTATAATTTTATAAACATTTATCTAATCTATATTAGCTCATCATTGCATTATTATGGGAGCTCATTATTTTTTCCCCGTGGCTATCTAAAATTTTGGAGAAAATACAAAAAAATAAAAAAAGAAGGAAAAAAGAGTTATTTTATTTTTAAAAGAGAGGCTGATATACCGTTAGTCTACTCATTCCTACAGATTTATATGTGGGGGAACTTTTTCACGTATGTGGTATTTATGCTTTTCAATTTACCAATATTTGTAATTATTTTGTACTCGCCCACCCACCCATACACATACAGTGATGAAGACCCACCCTCCCACCCACCCATACACGTACGGTGGTGATGACCCACCCTCCTACCCATACACGTATAGTGGCAATGACCCACCCGCCCACCCATACACGTACAGTGGTGAAGACTAACCTACCAACCCATACACGTACAGTGGTAATGACCCACCCGAATACCCATACACGTACAGTGGTGAAGACCCACCCATACACGTACAGTGGTAATGACCCAACCGCCTACCCATACACGTACAGTGGTAATGACCCACCCGCTCACCCATACAAGTACAGTGGTGAAGACCCTTAATAAGATAGAGTAAGGGGGTGACCCAGTACAGTACAAAGTTAATATTACTGACGAAAAATAACAGTCAAGGCTAGGATTCGAACCTGCGCTTACTCCTAACTCAGGTATTTAAGGCACAGTACCTGATCTTTCTTTCCGGAATACATACAATAAAATTATAGTATGTCTCTAAATTTTGTTGCAAATTGCATTTTTTTAACTGGACATTATATGTCCCTAAATATATATCATGGAACCCCAAATGTAGGGTTTAAAGTCTATGAACATCTTAGATTATAACAATCAATAATGGTAATTTTAATTTTTTAAATTTAAGCGAAATATAAAATTATGATTTCCTAATCAATAGAGGTAACTGATTGCAAAATGAACTTGGATTATTTCCAATCCAGGAAGTTTTCTCCCTTTTACCAATTTATATTTTGGCAGGATTTTAGAATGTGTATACTTACTAAACAGTTGAATTAACTGTGTTAAATATTATTATGTTATAAATATGTAGCTAATACAAAATATATTGCTCCGATATAACTGTTAGTAAAGTCACTTCACTAAACAATATTTCTGCAAAACTGAGTAAGAATACAGTTGAGTGTAACTATACAGAATGTTTAACAGCCAGTTCACTATACAGACGATACAAGTGGCAGAGCAGTAAGAATAGTTTTGAGTGTAACTATACAGAATGTTTAACAACCAGTTCACTATACAGACGATACAAGTAGCAGAGCAGTAAGAATAGTGTTGAGTGTAACTATACAGAATGTTTAACAACCAGTTCACTATACAGACGATACAAGTAGCAGAGCAGTAAGAATAGTGTTGAGTGTAACTATACAGAATGTTTAACAACCAGTTCACTATACAGACAATACAAGTGGCAGAGCAGTAAGAATACTGTTGAGTGTAACTATACAGAATGTTTAACAACCAGTTCACTATACAGACGATACAAGTGGCAGAGCAGTAAGAATAGTGTTGAGTGTAACTATACAGAATGTTTAACAACCAGTTCACTATACAGACGATACAAGTGGCAGAGTAGTAAGAATAGTGTTGAGTGTAACTATACAGAACGTTTAACAACCAGTTCACTATACAGACGCTACAAGTGGCAGAGCAGTAAGAATAGTTTTGAGTGTAACTATACAGAGTGTTTAACAACCAGTTCACTATACAGACGATACAAGTGGCAGAGCAGTAATAATAGTTTTGAGTGTAACTATACAGAATGTTTAACAACCAGTTCACTAGACGCTACAAGTGGCAGAGCAGTAAGAATAGTGTTGAGTGTAACTATACAGAATGTTTAACAACCAGTTCACTATACAGACGCTACAAGTGGCAGAGCAGTAAGAATAGTGTTGAGTGTAACTATACAGAATGTTTAACAGCCAGTTCACTATACAGATGCTACAAGTGGCAGAGCAGTAAGAATAGTGTTTAGTGTAACTATACAGAATGTTTAACAGCCAGTTCACTATACAGACGATACAAGTGGCAGAGCAGTAAGAATAGTGTTGAGTGTAACTATACAGAATGTTTAACAGCCAGTTCACTATACAGACGATACAAGTGGCAGAGCAGTAAGAATAGTGTTGAGTGTAACTATACAGAATGTTTAACAACCAGTTCACTATACAGACGATACAAGTGGCAGAGCAGTAAGAATAGTTTTGAGTGTAACTATACAGAATGTTTAACAACCAGTTCACTATACAGACGCTACAAGTGGCAGAGCAGTAAGAATAGTGTTGAGTGTAACTATACAGAATGTTTAACAACCAGTTCACTATACAGACGATACAAGTGGCAGAGCAGTAAGAATAGTGTTGAGTGTAACTATACAGAACGTTTAACAACCAGTTCACTATACAGACGATACAAGTGGCAGAGCAGTAAGAATAGTGTTGAGTGTAACTATACAGAACGTTTAACAACCAGTTCACTATACAGACGCTACAAGTGGCAGAGCAGTAAGAATAGTGTTGAGTGTAACTATACAGAATGTTTAACAACCAGTTCACTATACAGACGCTACAAGTGGCAGAGCAGTAAGAATAGTGTTGAGTGTAACTATACAGAATGTTTAACAACCAGTTCACTATACAGACGATACAAGTGGCAGAGCAGTAAGAATAGTTTTGAGTGTAACTATACAGAATGTTTAACAACCAGTTCACTATACAGACGCTACAAGTGGCAGAGCAGTAAGAATAGTGTTGAGTGTAACTATACAGAATGTTTAACAACCAGTTCACTATACAGACGCTACAAGTGGCAGAGCAGTAAGAATAGTGTTGAGTGTAACTATACAGAATGTTTAACAGCCAGTTCACTATACAGACGCTACAAGTGGCAGAGCAGTAAGAATAGTGTTGAGTGTAACTATACAGAACGTTTAACAACCAGTTCACTATACAGACGCTACAAGTGGCAGAGCAGTAAGAATAGTGTTGAGTGTAACTATACAGAATGTTTAACAGCCAGTTCACTATACAGACGATTACAAGTGGCAGAGCAGTAAGAATAGTGTTGAGTGTAACTATATAGAATGTTTAACAGCCAGTTTACTGTTCAGACGCTACAAGTGGCAGAGCAGTAAGAATAGTGTTAAGTGTAACTATATAGAATGTTTAACAGCCAGTTCACTATACAGACGCTACAAGAGGCAGAGCAGTAAGAATAGTGTTGAGTGTAACTATACAGAATGTTTAACAGCCAGTTCACTGTACAGACGCTACAAGTGGCAGAGCAGTAAGAATAGTGTTAAGTGTAACTATACAGAATGTTTAACAGCCAGTTCACTATACAGACGCTACAAGTGGCAGAGCAGTAAGAATAGTGTTGAGTGTAACTATACAGAATGTTTAACAACCAGTTCACTATACAGACGCTACAAGTGGCAGAGCAGTAAGAATAGTGTTGAGTGTAACTATACAGAATGTTTAACAGCCAGTTCACTATACAGACGATACAAGTAGCAGAGCAGTAAGAATAGTGTTGAGTGTAACTATACAGAATGTTTAACAGCCAGTTCACTATACAGACGCTACAAGTGGCAGAGCAGTAAGAATAGTGTTGAGTGTAACTATACAGAATGTTTAACAGCCAGTTTACTATACAGACGATACAAGTGGCAGAGCAGTAAGAATAGTGTAGAGTAACTATACAGAATGTTTAACAGCCAGTTCACTATACAGACGCTACAAGTGGCAGAGCAGTAAGAATAGTGTTAAGTGTAACTATACAGAATGTTTAACAGCCAGTTCACTATACAGACGATACAAGTAGCAGAGCAGTAATTAAGTAGAACCATCGCAAATATCACTGGGGGGTGGCTGAGGTACCCCTAGAGAAGGAGGAGGGGATGGCTAGTCACACTCAACAGGATGTGGAAGGTTAAATAAAACTGAATTATGATTAAAATAAATTTATAAAAAGAAGTAATTTTAAAATAGTGTAAGCAAAAAACTTTAAGTAAATATAATCACTTCTTTTGGTTAGATACACGATAAATTTAAGCACTGACAGTTATATATTTTTAAGTTAAGAGATTTTCAAACTATAACAAATTTAATTTAAAAAGTATTAATATAAACGTTAATTTAACTCGATCAATTAAAAACCAAATCAATAGTAACGAATTCAGGGTCTGAAATCGGAATAAAGAAATCGATTTGTTTTAACGCCACGTTGTTTAAATTTAAAAAATCTTAAAAAATACTGTAAGTAGTTGAATAATAATAAAAACAACACTCAAAAATTTTAGATGAGTCGAGAATATTGTAGTGTAAAAAATTAATCGATAGTGTTTATTTTGTTTTAGTCAAGTCGATTTAATGGTTATGCGATATTATGTTCATCCCATAGACATTTGTAACGTATTACAATAACTTTCATGAATGTTTACATATCTTATCGTTACATATATTGATGAACAATTTCCGTGGGAACCTCACCATGTTAATTTGCGTATTCGTTAAACCGACTTGACCTCAGAGCGCTCTTACAGCAAATGCTGGAACTACAAGGAAGTTTGGCAATGCTACAACCAAAGGCGTGACGATGAAAGCCATCCGCAACCACCTTTACGTCTTTCATTGTCGCCACGTTTCAGCAACCTACTTTGTATTACCTAATTATTTGATATTGTGAACTTGAAAGTGAGTAAACATATTATGATCTTGGTCTTTTTTAGGCCTATTGTTTAAATTGTATTTTACACTTTTTCTTATTGTTAATATAGATTGTTCTTGCTACATTATTTGTATATTGTTTAAACCAATTAAAGATTTTCTTTTCTTCTTGTTTGAACCATTTTACTTTCTCCCATATGCGTTAGCATAGAGAAATTATTATGATCGTAAAATAATATTGTTTACAACTTGGTCTAAAAATTCTTTTTAGGGTCCCTGAACCCAAAAAATGGTTTTTTCGAAAACAATTTTAGTGTTTGTCTGTATGTGTGTCTGTCTGTGTATATGTGCAGTTCACTGGAAACCAAATGGATGAATCAATTTTTATGAAATTTGATATGTAGGTGTACTTAGCCAATATCTCCATATATTTTTCGCCTTTTTAAAATAACATTTTTTATTATTTATTATTGGTAAAAAAATACAAGAATAGAGTTTTTTAAACAGCTCTAACGATTTTGATTACATTTTCAGAAAATATGTGAATTACAATTAAAAAAATTTTAGTAAAATTCGCATGTCTGACTTTATTAGTTTTTTAGTTATGGCAAAAAAACTTACTTAGAATTCAAACTGGTAATTTCGAAGTTTTGATTTTTTAGTGTTTAATATGGGGGAAAGTTTGTGCCAATTCTTTTGAACCATTTATTAAGTTGATATCTCCTTCAAAAAGTCAAAGCAACATATGGCAACACCGCACGTAAGAAGTATATTAAAATGCCACTAAGCGCGCTGATGTAAAGTTGGGACATTCATTTAATAAAGTATAGCCTTGGAATCGAAATTATACTTGTGAATCTTTTTAGTTGATGTTTATAACCCTCAAAATGTATAAAGTATTTGTAACTAAACATGTTTTTGACAGCTTTAAATAACAGTATTTAAGAGTATTGTTGAGAGTTTGAGGATGCAATCTCATTCAACTGTAAAAAAATTCAAATTATCCCTCATTGGACAGGGATCAAGTGAACGATGCTTCCTTAATTGCCCCTAATTACAGTTGTAAGTCCTTAATTGAGTTAGTTCCACGTCATGATGAAACCATCTAATATCGTGATTGCTGCGGGCCGAGACTTCATAACTTCTTCCCCACTACTCTATTGTCCTCCCTTTCAACTTAGCTTCATCTTGGTTTTAGTGGCACAGAATCCCAGCCTCTAATGTACCCAAAATCTTCTGATATTTATTTATGATTTGGCTTTACGAAAATATTGTCTTTTGAATTAACTTATTTGAAATGTTTTGTCAATTATTTGGCACATAAATGAATTTATTCAAACCCTTTTTTAATCGTTAGGGAATTGTGTTAATATACTTACAACGTAAATATACAGGGAAATCTTTAGCCAAACTTTGAGATTTAGTTCTGTGTACGAAAAAAACAAAAATAATCGTATAACAATTTTCTAAATCGCTCCATTAACCGTCTATCCATTTGTTTGTGATTTTTATTAAAAAAATAATAACTCAGGAACCATAAATGCCATAGATTTCAAATTTTGCATAATCGATAAGCCTGATATTGCCTAAACGTACAATTATTTTCGACATTTTCGTTCAACCGTTTAGAAATAGCTTAGGATAGGAAAAATAATGGTTTATCTTTGTTAGTTTTTAATTTGTAATACGTAAGCTATTTCCAAACGGTTTAAAAAATATCAAAAATTGTTATAGGTTTAAGTGCTATCAGTCTTACTAAATATGCAAAATTTCGAATATTTGGCACTTATAATTCCTGATTTATTATATTTTTAACGAAAATCACAAAAATACGAACAAACCGTTAATGAAGTGAGATAGACCATACTGCTATAAGATATTTTTTGTTTGTTTTCATGCCCAGAACTAAATCCAGAAGTATGGCTGAAGACTTCCCAAACACCCTGTATACGGTTGCAAGACAATAATTGTATTGTAACTATTATTGCCCCATAATACCAACGTATAAACATATCACAATATTCGTTGTATGTTACTGTCTTCGAAGACTTGTCAGTGACACGCTCAGAACTTGTCAAACAGGGTAAGTGGGTCTTAATACTTTTAACGGAGCTTTATTTTTTTATTCCACTAGCTCATTGCGCTCTCTTAAGAATATTGTTAATTTTTTTTAGTAGTTTGTGGAAATAAACTTTGATACACCCTCATTCTGTAGTGTACAAATTTATTTTTAACTCCATCGTCTTTGTATGGGTTTGAATTCTACTGTCTTGCGCCAAGTACTAATGGAATTGTAATTAAAAACCTCCATCGGTTTCGGCTAGGGATTTGTAGAGATAAGTAATGTGGCATCGTGCTTTATTAAAAAAAAATTAAATAGGTTTTTTGTTGCCAAAATGAAAAGATTTAAAGTGAGTTGCCATTTTTTAAATCAGAAGAAACGTAAAACAGCATACACGTAACAAAATTAAGCGCTGCTTATAGAAATTAAAATTAATATAAACTGACGAAACTTAGATTAAATAAAGAATTAATAACTATATTCTTAATTAATGATTGAATTTACTGGTTACGTTTAATGTTTTATTTTCTCTTAGAAATTTATATGAATATGAACAATCTTTAAATCTCTATAAATTAATATTTCAAGAAGGTTGATTACTAGAGGGAGAAAATAGTTCAATCGTAACATTAACTTGAAATAAATAAAACACTTTTGTTTAAATATGTAGATTTCAGTAAGATCGGTGTAATAATCTGGCCAAATCGTAAATTTAAAGAATAAAAAATCGCTTTATTCCAGTTCAATTACACGAAAAAATACAAAATCACAAAAGAATGTCTCTTGCATAGACTAATAGACTAATGGTCTGTGTACAAGAGAGAGCTCCTCCAAGGCTCGTATAGTATTAATTACTAACTATGGTATTATTGAGACATTTACATTAAATATATATATCTTAATTATTTTGAATTATTTAATTCTAAGAAAGTAACTTTTACAATAATGAAAAGATGTTAAACTATAGACCAAAATATCCAGGCTAATTAAGAGCTCAAAGATTCTTGATTCAAAAAAAATTGATTGAAAAAGCCCTAAAAGGACTGCAAACATTTAGATGACTATTCTAATGAATTTATATGTGAAAAGATAGGTAGTTTTGAAAAGTCAGTTAGGCAATCCGGCTTTTGCTTAACAATAATAATTCAGAAAGTCATGTATATTGGGATTGAAGCAAGTGCTCTACATCCAGGCTCAGTTGAAGTAGCCACTCACTGACAGAACGTTCATACACGGCGGTCGCGGCTGGCTTACATCGTCACGCCTTTGGTTGTAGCATACCCAAACTTCTCATAGTTCCAGAATTTGCTGTAAGAGCGCTCTGCAGTCAATTCGGGTCAAGGAATTAATCAAATCAAAATGGGATTATGAAATGAAAAATATCTTTACTAAGGGGTGAAGTTCGGATTGTTAAGTCCGCTTTAATACTTAATTTTATTGTTGTTACAAAACCAAAATTACTTATATTTACAGAGCGCAAAAGTATATAGCGCAAAAATACTGAAAACCTTTGAATAACTATTTCATAAATTACAAAATTTGTCACCTTAGGTTAAATAGTACCTCAAGTGTGATTACCGGTTAGTTAGAAAAAAATTACCACTTTACGTGTATGTATGGGTGGGTGAACGGGTCTACGAGTTTCACAAAATTAAATTGAATGATAATCATGACATTGCTGGTGTTCATATAATATTTTTTTTAAACTAAATATTTAAGTAATCATTTATTTTCTTCCCTGTACATTCTTAAACGAGTTATAGCCTTATGCTCTGATTCAATCACTAAGTCTAGCGTGCCTTAATTGTTTTACCGTTCTGTTGGGAAAGCTTACTAATTAAAGGACGAGTTACTAAGATTTACAATTACAGGGTGTTTATTTTAAAACGCAACCCTATTTACAAGTACAGAAAATGAAGGTTTAAGATAATTAAAAGTTCATAGGTTGGTAGCCCTGGCTCTTCTTCTTCCTTAGCTATCAGCTGATTTACATTATTGCATTGCTGTTCACTTTATTTGGGTTTGGTGCAATGTCATTAAGTTCAGGTTAGAAACATGGCTTTGAGCAAAGATCAGAGAGTGGTTATTGTGGAGCAATATTTTTAAACAAAATTATTTTAAAACAAACCTTAACAAAATTATTTTTAAAATCATATAAATATTAGTAATAGATGTTAATAATAATAAAACGTGTTATAGACATGATATGTTTTGTTTATCATTTTTATTTCAAATCGTGGGTTGCGTTTTAAAAGAGACACCCTGTATATTCACACACGTTCACGTTTAATATAATTTCTTCAGTTAATATTTTGTTTAATGTAAAAATAACGTTGTATTGTGAATGAACAAGAAGACGTATAAGAATGTTTCAGGAATGTCGACAAAGTCAATTTATTGTTGATTACCTCTCCCGCGGATATCTTGAGCCAATCCCTATCTTCTTCAACTTTACACATTTGTCTTTATTTTGTTAACTGCTATTTATTTCACAATACTTTTTTCATCTTTTGTAAATAACTTAAGTAGTTTTACTTCGATTTATAATTCATTTAGTAATAACAATCCTTTATTACCATTACAAATTTACAGCATTTCAGTCAAAATTAAAGTTATAAATTGAATGATCATTCTAAAAATATTATAACCTCAAATTTGAAAAATCCATAATATAATAAACTAGGATTAGCCAGACCCTGTTGTATCTTTGCTTTTGTTGCCCTTAGTGAAGGAGCGGCCTCATTACTTTTCAACTACATCGGTCAGCTTCCTACTAGTAGGTAAGCATACCAAATTGAGGAGAACGTATGTGTGTAGTCTTGTTCAAAGCTTTCAATTGGGAGTTACAGCGATATATCGATAAATATGGTTCGATATATCGATGAATATGGTTCGATATATCGATAAATATGTTTGGATATATTAGTATCGACATTTTCGTTCGTAATATCAACCATATCGATATTTTGGTTCGATATATCATATCACTAAATATTGACGTTATTCTCTCTCCTCAAAATCATTACGATTCGAAAAACGCATTTAAATTGCCTCTTATGTGTATAAGATAGCCATTTAAATAATGAAAGTAACTTTATTCAGTTGTCTTACGTGAGGTAAACGCACTAAAATGTAGTTTATTGTAGATAAGGTATAATTATTCTTATTTTGATTTTTTTCATTCAATCTCACAGACCACAACTTGTTTCGTGTAGAGAAATGTATTAACTGTTTACATTCAATAGGCTATTCTAAATAGTGACAGCAAAACACGAGTGATTTTTGTTGATGCCAAAAGAGTTAGTGTATAATTTTAAACAGATTACAGATTCGGTTACACGATGCATCGACATATTTCTTTTGATATTATCGTTAGATCGATATTTGGTTTGCGATATATCTATACGTTGAAAATAATAGCCATCCCTGGGTAAAAACATGAACTAATGTAAGTACAATACATAATATTCAACTGGATATGAATTTAAAAACTCGTCAATTGACTAAAAAAGAATTCTTAGTAGCCAATGATTGTTTCATGAAATGTTTGTGTTGATATTACTGAATTAAAGTTAAAAGTTTATTACAGACTTTGACGCATATTACTGTGTGACTGAATAAACTCTTACTGAGTCAGTTAAAGCCAATTATCGCCCCATTGTTTTACGGATTTTAAAATTACCTTTTTGTCCGACATTTAAAAACGCTTTGTGATAAAGAACTTGTACAGTTATGTCATACAAATATAATTTAAAACCTGCGCTTATAATATGAGGTTTACAGTGTTCTCTTAAGTATATGATATTATCATAATTCTAGTCGCCTTTTTTGGAGGACAAGGATTTCATTAGCTTTACTAGAATTACCACAAAGAATGATTCCGTGCCTCATAACTGATTGGAAACAGGCGTAATATACAGATAGCATTGGGTATTATCTATCAATTGACAACAATAGCTGATTAGTAGATCAAAATCGTTCTATACAACTTAAAACACAGTCAGTTGACGAAATAAAAAAAATTAAGAAATTAAAGAAACTCATATTCTTTTTTTTATTTTTCATTGTTTACTTATTTTTTAGTTTGTTTTCTAATATTGACATATAGAGTTTGGTTAGTTTTCTTATTCATAATACCCGATAGTGGGTGAATATGAGGGGCGAATGAGTGTGATGAATATAAATGAACGAGTGTAGTCATTGCTACTAACTAAGGTCAACTATTCAGTAGAAATAGCCAAACAGCCAGGGCAATTACAGGACCTACAGCTTTACGTGGAATCCCAGGCACGTAGTATTAGTCTTGTTTTCAGTTAACTGACAAGTCTGACACTCAGTTCACTTCTCTACACTACATCCGGTCCCTGACTACCAGCCAACATGGACACCTCTGATTTCTCTAGCAGTGTCCAAGTCTATGGTAACCAAGTGACGGTATTAAGAGGACCGAACATAGAATCTATCGCCTACAATCTCCACAACTCTTTGTCCCCAAGTAGCTGGATTACAGCACTGCACCACCAGTACTGATGACTAATAACTAAATACGACATTGATACGGTTCCATATAATACTTTATTAGAATTAATTATAACATTGACTGTACAGAAGTGTCTAAAAAATTAAATTTAAAAATCATTAATTTTATTAATATCAAAGGTAAAACATAACTTATTTATTTATACGTGTAGCCCCATTCGAAAGGTAGTAATATGTATAAACGGAAACTCCGTCTTCTCTCCAGCAACATATCATTTTTCAGAGTTACCTCGGCTCCAGCGAACATTCGCCAGTATATATACATTATGAAATATTTTCATATCCAGACACATTTCTGACATAGTCGTCCTTTAGATATTGACCTTATACAACCTTAAAGTATAACACCTACATTTAGTACCTCAAAATATAACGGTAGCGTCCAACAGACCCCAATTAGGTAATTTAAAAAAATTATATAGTTTTTTATTTTTTACTTTTTTATTTAACATTATGTGTACTGTTCATGTGGGTTTTCTCTGCGTTCTCTATGTATAGTAGAGCACTTAAATGTGCCTCGGCTCAATAATATGTATAGTAATATAAGATTGAAAAAAAGAAAAAAACACTCAGTTAAAATAATTAAAAGTATGTTTCCGAACATACTAAAAAGTGTGTGAATTAATAAATATTTAAATAACAATGCATATATATTTACAATCAGGAATATATGGACCATAAGATAATAATGGTGAAAAATTGGAAATATACACAAATGCGCTTACTATACAAAAATAAAAAAAGAAAAAGAAAAAAGGAAATAATATATAAAAAAACTCGAAGGAAAATTTAAACAACAAAAATAACTTCCTTTGTGGTCTTACTTGTTTAGTCCAAAAAAAGACCGTTTTAATACAACAGTTGAAAACAGTTATAACACAACAACATGGAAATTCCCGGTCAAATTGTTTACTCGCAGTTCCTTGCAGTGAAGGTTGTTACCACAGACTATGCTACTCTGGGACAAAGATTCCTGAAGCTAAGTGGAAAAATAACAAGCTTCCTTTGTAACAAGTATATTTTAGTTGCATTAAAATTCCAAATCCTTCAGTGTCATACTTTATTGTTTTCATTAGGTTTTTTTAAAGTTATCTTGATAATGTAATATAAATTGTCAAGACTATACTATGTCAAAACCATGTTAAAAATTTCATTTATGAAAACGTTTACATCATTACTTATTGTTTATAGAAAAATAATGTTCTGTACATAGTATGACATAGCTTGAATAATTTTGCACCACCTTTTAAGGTAACTTAAGGTTGTTCGATAAAAACTATTTTTTAAATTTGTTGTTAAATGTTTGTTTTGTTATAAGTTGTAAATTTAATGAGGGAAAAATTGAAACAGAACCTTTTTGGAGGGACGGCAAATTAAACTAGCTAATTTGGCCTTTCTAAATGCAAAACTCATTAAGAAAACCCACCCGCCCGCCCATACACGTACAGTGGTATTGGCCCACCCAGCCACTGATACACGTACAGTAGGATTGACCCACCTACCCACCCATACACGTACAGTGGTATTGACCTACCCACCCATACACGTACAGTGGTAATGACCTACCCACCCATACACGTACAGTGGTATTGACCCACCCGCCCACCCATACACTACAGTGGTAATGACCTACCCACCTATACACGTACAGTGGTATTGACCCCACCGCCCACCTATACACGTAAAGTGGTATTGACCCCACCGCCCACCTATACACGTAAAGTGGTATTGACCCACCCACCCACCCATACACGTACAGTGGTATTGACCCACCCGCCCACCCATACACGTACAGTAGGATTGACCCACCCATACACGTACAGTGGTATTGACCCACCCGCCCACCCATACACTACAGTGGTAATGACCTACCCACCCATGCACGAACAGTGGTAATGACCTACCCACCCATACACGTACAGTGGTAATGACCTACCCACCCATACACGTACAGTGGTAATGATCTACCCACCCATACACGTACAGTGGTATTGACCCCCCGCCCGCCCATACACGTAAAGTGGTATTGACCCACCCGCCCACCCACACACGTACAATGGTATTGACCCACCAACCCACCCATACACGTACAGTGGTATTGACCCATCCACCCACCCATACACGTACTATGGCATTAACCCACCCGCCTACCCATACACGTACAGTGGTATTGACCCACCCGCCCACCCATACACGTACAGTGGTATTGTATGGTACGATACATTTTATTCAAAATTGAAAAAAAATATTACTGTAGAAAAAAGGTACAATACAACTTAGTCTAAAGTAAAACTTTAAACTTTAAGTTTTTTAACTTTTCTATTTTTAAAAAAATGTAGTTTTTAAGTGCAATTAAGCATATTTCTATAAATAACGTATATAGAAATTTTGAATTGAAATTCAAAATTTGGCTGAAAATTTACAGATATCTTTGGCTGAAAGAGTATATTGATAATATATAAAAACTATATTGCTAGACTACTATAAATGGTGGGAGTTATTTATTTTTATACAACTTGTACAAAAGCGGAGGGAAACACGTTGTATATGTGTTAGTGAGGCAGTATGCTCATTAAACAACAGTAACATTAAATATGGAACTGAATTCCTTCTGGACACCTGGAACGCCGTTAATGTGTTAAATATTGAATGTTAAACTTCCAGATGATAACAATTATATATTATGCTTTACTTTTATTATATTTTAGTCTAAAATATCAATTAATTCGAATATAATAAACAAAAATTCATTTTGTTAGAATTGAATTTTTCACACCAGGAAGAATTACAAGTATTTAACTAATAAAAAATACCAGTTTCTCCACGAGATATTTAGCATCACTTTTAGGAATCAAATTTTTTTTAGTTTGAATATTGTTCAATCTGAGTTTGCAATTGACTATGTGATTTAAATATTATAAATTTATAATATTATAAATAATTATAAATATTATAAATAAGAATGCTTATAAAATAAATAGTATAATATATCATAAAAAAGTATGCTTAAAATGATATTTGGAACTATTTGGTCCTTTTCACTGAAAGTCATTGGCGGAGCGGTTTTAGGTGTCAGAAGAGAGTTAAGAGAAAAAGCCTTGATTGTTAGATTTTATCAGTAATATTCACCTTCTATTGTACTGGTTCTTCACCTTTAATCTGTCTGAATAAGTTCCCCGTATATATCAATAGTCTGGGGAATGGATAGCATAAGATTAAAAGAGGAAATCGGTCGCTCCTTAAAAAATTAAAATTGACAGTCCTACGTTTTGTTAACCTTTAACACACTCGCACTCCGATTAACTAAGATACAGTTTGATACAAATCACACATCACTAGGCTACATCTTATTATTAATGTAATCTGTATATACTATATTGTAGTATATATTTTCAAAATTTTGACCACAGCGAACTTTGAATTTCCTTTACGGAGAATCTTGAAGCTTCATAATATTAATAGTGTACATATTGCTGTATTTTGTGACACTTTTAACAAATTTATTCAAAAAACTTATTTTCAATTAACATTAATTAAATATTTTCGTTATTACTATATTTTTTGAAGTGACATACTAACATTTGCAATGTATTACAATCGACTGGTACATATATTGGTCATTTTTGTTTGCGTTTTATAATAGAGTATATTTAAATACATTTATTTAGTATACTTGTCAAAATAGTTGTTTTAGATACTTTTCTGTGGCAATCATATTTATTACTTGTGTTTTGTTATACGTTGGATGAGCATGATTGTTATTTGATAAAAAACAAATTATTAACAACAACTATTTGAGTAAATGTCTTTATTTTGTTAGGGTCGATAACCTTAAATACTGTATTAATCAATTAATTGGTCATTACTTGACTGATTGTTGGAATCCAATCCAATATAGCTTTGATACGTTGCAATGCCGAAATGATATTTGATTTTCCTTTGGATTGATCACACTACGTCTGTTACTGTCCCATTTGAATTGGTTGTTCCCTGAGGTTCTGAATGCTAATATGCACTTTAATATCATTGGTTCAACATTTTTTCTAACGATATTTTGTAAAATATTGGTTTATTTGTATGGTTTTATTTTTTATGTTTACCTAATTTTGATACGTTGATTACAAAACACAATAACATACGTCACATTTTATTATTTTTTTATTTGTTTAACACCTAATAATATTGGAATATTTTCTTTTTGTGGAATTTTGGATATATGGGTCATGATTTTTGTGTTATTATGTACTCTGTGAATTTTTCTTTTTGAATTCAATGCAATAGACAAATAAGTATTAGGATCTTTGTCGCAGTTCTTCTTCAATCTTTTTAGGTTCTAACAAAGTTTATACCAACTAACAAGGCTGTTTTATACTTTTAAGTAGAGATCAGTTTTATGATGATGACCAAATTGTCATCAATGGAGAGTCATCATTTAGATCGCCTAAATAGCGGTCTTAAACTTCATGCTACATCCACACCTTCTCACTTAGCAACAATATTCCACTAATTCATGGCTGTACAATTAGAGTAACATATACGGTCATTAATTAAAATTAAAATAAGTTATGTAGAAAATGCTAATAACATTCTTATTCATGTATAAGAAAATTTAAAAATTAACAAATAAACAATTATTACTAAATTGGAGATCCTGAATTGTTGAAATGCTTTGTAATCAATATGCTTTAAAATCTAAATAAATTACACGCATGTTGGAAAAACCGGCGGCCAAGCTATCCAAATCGTCAAAGTTAGCGCAGGTTCGAATCCTGGTCATGACAGTAATTTTCACATTGTACTGTACTGGTTCGTCCCCTTATTGTGTCTGAATAAGTTGCCCTCATAAATCAATAGTACATGGGGGATGGGTAGACAAAAGATGATAAAGGAGATCGGTTACTCCTTTTATATGTATACTAGCCGACAACCCTTGCTTCGTTACGGGGTGGTTCTCTACGCTTACTTACCCTTCCTCCATTATTCTACCTAAACATCATTTTAATATAAAATCTACCCACTGCTTTTTTCTAGATAAAAAAAATTTATTGTCTAGAAAACCCTATAAGTCCTGTAGGAGAATGCAAAGTAGTGCAATCATGTAATGTTTCGTAAAAATTACCTTAAACACTTCATTTTCACAATTTTTTGACAGCAGGTTTTTGATGAAAACAAAATTAGCCAAGCTTTTTTTCCTTGGGAAATTAAGGAAAATTTGAAGGGCTGTTTCTACCCCTGAGGAATAGAATTCGATAATTCTTTTTTAGTGGGTCTCTATGGAAAAAAAGCTAACTTTCCTCCAAATTTCATCAAAATGTGTTCAGTGATTCCAGATATTTCGTTATGTTTTGGAATTAATATATTTAAGATTTAAAAATACATTAACAATGATTGTTAAAAAAATTCATACTCAATAATTATATAGACCGGCAGTTTTATGTAGTTCGTATAGTCTCTGTGAAACCGTAAAGAAAGACAGAGAGCACAAAGCCTCGACAACATAAACAACAAATGGAAGGGAACCAATCATGCCTGAAAGCCGCAACTATTCTTAGCTCCAAATCTTTCTCTGGTATTGATTTACATTGCAGTAAATACTAATAGTAGTTGGCCATTTTGAAATATATTTTATTGTCTGCTGACAATCCATAATCAATTATAATCCTGTAGGTTATTATGTAATGTTAGATAGCAAAAAAAAAAATAATTGTATGCAGAATTTCTCAAACAATTTTTGGGTTTAAGGGCTTTTTTTTGAAATCAAGTCATTCAATTCAAAGTGTCTTTATTTCACAAAAAAATTGCATTGTAATACAACACAGTTAAATATATATATACACATTGTGTGAAATAAATAGGTAACCCCCTAGGAAAAAACCAAAATTGGGGCTACTATCATTTTGGTCATAACGAGAAAAGAGAGACGGCAAAATCAACAAAAATAAAACTTCTATAACTATATCCATGCAAAACAAAACTTTGTTTCTCCAAGCCGTTATAAAATAAAATTTAAATAAGAAAAAATACATACATGCAAATATAATTAACTAAATAATACATACATTTACATATAAATATACACGTTCGTAAACATACAAATATATACATATACATAGATATACATAATAAAATAATAAACAAATAAAAATGAACTTAACACTACTGTTTTCATATAAATTTTAACTACAGGTAACATTGAATTCAAACATTCTACAATTATTAGAATACTTTGAATATTAAGTACACTTTGATCCTATAAAATCATACATACATCAATAAATACATTAAAATTACTTTAGCATATATAAGTTAAAGAACAATAAGCGTCTAAAATATAAGAACATAACACAATCGTTTCAAATTTCACAATGTTTTCAATCTACCTAAAAAAAGTAAACTGCAGATAGTGTGACAGTGGTTAGGTTAGATTTGGTTATGTTATGTTGGGTTAGCTTGGGTTTATATTTATTTATTTTTTTTAGGTTAGGTTTGGTTAGGTGCATCAGGTTTGACCTTTTAATCACAAAGCTGCTTTTCATAATTGCTTTTCGGAGTTGAAAATAAAGATTTAATGGAAGATAACTATTTTTCAAGATGTAAAAAAGATGATAGAAAGATACTAAATAACGTATTTTTCACGTGGTTTAGCCTAACTTCTTATCTATCCATCAAACTTCAGGATTTGGAAAAGTCCAAATACAGGGATTCCACCATAAAAACAATTATTCATAACATACGTTAGTGGGATTTCACTTTTAAAATTATATGACCAATATCCAAATATCGTCTGGTTCGTTGAATTGAAATACAATATAAAACTTATTTTATCAATCCATAAGTATTAAAATGCTACCAACCTATTTTTTACAGTTACGAGGTCAACTGTCAGAATTGATCCAAGTCAGTCACGCAAATTCGTTATACTGATTGCTCACGGTTCATTCAATTGAAATACAATATACAACTTATTTTATTAATCCTCAACTATTAAAATGCTACCAACCTATTGTTTACAGTTACGAGGTCAACTGTCAGAATTGATCCAATTCAGTCATGCAACTTCGTCTTACTGGTTTCTCACGGTTCATTGAATTGAAATACAATATAAAACTTATTTTATCAATCCTCAAGTATTAAAATGCTACCAACCTATTGTTTACAGTTACGAGGTCAACTGTCAGAATTGATCCAAGTCAGTCACGCAAATTCGTTATACTGATTGCTCACGGTTCATTCAATTGAAATACAATATAAAACTTATTTTATCAATCCATAAGTATTAAAATGCTACCAACCTATTGTTTACAGTTACGAGGTCAACTGTCAGAATTGATCCAAGTCAGTCACGCAAATTCGTTATACTGATTGCTCACGGTTCATTCAATTGAAATACAATATACAACTTATTTTATTAATCCTCAACTATTAAAATTTTATCAACCTATTGTTTACAGTTACGAGGTCAATTGTCAGAATTGATCCAATTCAGTCACGCAAGTTCGTCTTACCAATTTCTCACGGTTCGTTGAATTGAAATACAACATAAAATTTATTTTATCAGTCCACAAGTATTAAAATGTTACCAACCTATTGTTTACAGTTACGAGGTCAATTGTCAGAATTGATCCAATTCAGTCACGCAAGTTCGTCTTACCAATTTCTCACGGTTCGTTGAATTGAAATACAATATAAAATTTATTTTATCAATCCACAACTATTAAAATGTTACCAACCTATTGTTTACAGTTACGAGGTCAATTGTCAGAATTGATCCAATTCAGTCACGCAAGTTCGTCTTACCAATTTCTCACGGTTCATTGAATTGAAATACAATATAAAATTTATTTTATCAATCCACAAGTATTAAAATGTTACCAACCTATTGTTTACAGTTACGAGGTCAATTGTCAGAATTGATCCAATTCAGTCACGCAAGTTCGTCTTACCAATTTCTCACGGTTCATTGAATTGAAATACAATATAAAATTTATTTTATCAATCCACAAGTATTAAAATGCTACCAATCTATTGTTTACAGTTACGAGGTCAAATGTCAGAATTGATCCAATTCAGTCACGCAAGTTCGTCTTATTGATTTCACACGGTTCTTTGAATTTAAATACAATATAAAACTTATTTTATCAATCCATAAGTATTAAAATGCTACCAAACTATTGTTTACAGTTACGAGGTCAAATATCAGAATTGATCCAAGTCAGTCTCGCAACTTCGTCTTACTGGTTTCTTACGGTTCATTGAATTTAAATACAATATAAAACTTATCTTATCAATCCACAAGTATTAAAATGCTACCAATCTATTGTTTACAGTTACGAGGTCAAATGTCAGAATTGATCCAATTCAGTCACGCAAGTTCGTCTTATTGATTTCACACGGTTCTTTGAATTTAAATACAATATAAAACTTATTTTATCAATCCACAACTATTAAAATGCTACCAATCTATTGTTTACAGTTACGAGGTCAAATGTCAGAATTGATCCAATTCAATCATGCAACTTCGTCTTACTGGTTTATCACGGTTCATTGAATTTAAATACAATATAAAACTTATCTTATCAATCCACAAGTATTAAAATGCTACCAACCTATTGTTTACAGTTACGAGGTCAAATGTCAGAATTGATCCAATTCAGTCACGCAACTTCGTCTTACTGATTTCTCACGGTTCATTAAATTTAAATACAATATAAAACTTATTTTATCAATCCACAACTATTAAAATGCTACCAATCTATTGTTTACAGTTACGAGGTCAACTGTCAGAATTGATCCAATTCAGTCACGCAAGTTCGTCTTACTGATTTCTCACGGTTCATTAAATTTAAATACAATATAAAACTTATTTTATCAATCCACAACTATTAAAATGCTACCAACCTATTGTTTACAGTTACGAGGTCAAATGTCAGAATTGATCCAATTCAGTCACGCAAGTTCGTCTTATTGATTTCACACAGTTCATTAAATTTAAATACAATATAAAACTTATTTTATCAATCCACAACTATTAAAATGCTACCAATCTATTGTTTACAGTTAAGGGGGCTTCCTATTAGTTTATATTTCATACCACTTCCCTAATTTTTTTTCTTTTATAATTCACCCCTCAAATTCCTCAAATTCCTCAAAAAATATCAAAATAAACATTACAAGATGCTTGAATTTTATTTAGTTACATACTGTTATATCTAAGTAAAAGTTAGAATAAAAGATAGAGGGTAGAAGTCATGAATATCTGCAGCCAATCCCCATGAGGCCTCCCACCACCCATTAAAGCGACAGTCTGCTTTCTACCCAATAGATATGAAGTAAGCAAAGACAAGGCATTGTAGTGGAGGCCAACCCACACACGTACAGTGGTATTGGCCCAGCCACCCACCCATACACGTACAGTGGTATTGACCCACCCGCCCATCTATACACGTACAGTGATACTGACCCACCCACCCACTTTACACGTACAGTGGTCTTGTTAGAGATTTATTTTGTTAAAGAAATAATAAAAAATAGAATAGTGACAATTTAAGTGAAATTTTAAATTACTTGCAAAATGTTTTTGGCAATTTGCCAGTTTCAAATACATTCCTCAACAGCAGTGTGAGAGAGATGTTTTGTTAATTAAACTATTGATGAAACTAATTTGTTCCATGAAGCCTGTTGTTTTAGCTCTTTATGATATCGAAGTTGTACAATAGCCACATTTTCATTGTAGCTTAACAATACTATTAACAAGCAATTTTCCAAAAACTAAAAACAATTTAAGTAACTCTTATCAGAACCTTATAGATATGGGACTGAAAATAAGATTATAATGTGACAAAATTATTTATAATTTGTGTGTAATCAGGTCATCTAAGCTCCACAAATATATCATGTAAAAGAACGTAAATAAAAGTTATGATAGTTTTTGGATTTTTTGTTGACAATGTTTACTATGATTTTTTGCTGACATTTTTTCTAAAGTAAGACCAGACCTAACTTAATCTAACGATATCCTATAAAAACAACCTAGACATATTCTATAAAAACATAACATATTGAAACCGGCATATTTACAACGCTGAGACGGTTAATCCGATTGCAAAAAATTTGCCATATTCGTGATCAGGGTGAAATTCCACACATTTGGAGTACCCACAACGCTATATTTACAGCAAAAATAATTATTCGTTTTTCCTCATTTTCGAAATTTGTTCGTCTTTCCTGCTAAAAAATTAATATTTTTTTTTCTTAGCTATACATCTAATATGAACAATTAGTGAAACGATCTACAAGACCCTTGTTCTATATAAATAACAAAATGATTTATATTATTATTGTATTATAGTATCCTGGGTGAGCCGTTGACCGAGCCTCGGTTTGTGATAACGCCAGTTCGAATCCGATCTGGGCTGGAAGACTTATCTGCCTCAATGAGTTTCCCTAACTAATCAATAGCCAATGTGGAATGATCAGAATAAGGTTAAGAAGGAGATCGGCCTCTTCTTAAAAAATACATTTGATAGAAAAATAAAATATTAGTTTATTAGGTAGAAAAGTTGTAATTCCTAGGGCTGCTATTTATAATAATGTTAGAATAAAAATAATAACTGAGCACCCTTAAACCGTTTTTTATTAAATTAATACGACCAGTTTCGGCATTTATGCCGAAAGGGTGCTCAGTTATTATTTTTATTCTGACATTAGTTTATTTGGATATAGATCTGTTTCGAGATAAATTATTAAATCCTGAAGTGTGTTTGTCTATATTTAAATATATAAAGAAATGGTTCAAATATTTTCATTGTATCATGGGGCAGAGTTATCTGAATCAGTCATGCAAATACAATTTAAGATTTTTAAGAGCCAGAATGTACTGGTCTAGTTTATAGGGAGAATATTCCCGAGTCATCGGATTTCATTTCTTTATAATATCGAATCCTATGTTGAAATTTATTTGGCCAGTTACGTCAATTCTTGGTCAAACATATTAGTAGGTATAGTTGTTTTGATGTACCTACTTTCAAGGTTAGCCCATTATATGAGTGTTTTGAGAAAAAGTTGAAAAATGTATAATGTGCTATATCGAATAGTTACCTTTATCTCACTTAAATTACACTTGTTAATACAATGCTCGTGAATACAGTGTCTGACCACAGAGAAGAATTAAAATATCAATAGAATAAAAGAGTTTGAGTTGTCTTTTGTTTTCCGCAGAGGGCGAGTTCGAATCAGTTTGCAGGGGATGGCGAAGTCCACCAGCCCTTACATAATTAACGACTTTCCAGTTTGGCCGAGTTCGTACAGTCTGTAAACAACCTCCACTTTTGGCACATTGCCCTGGAAAATATTTTGTAGCAATTTGACAGAGGATGGTTTGCATTAAACACAATGTTAGATTAAATATTTATTAATGTATCAAACACTTTATTCATTTTCACTGGCTTATAAAAGTAAAATTTAGTTAGAACTGTGGCATAGTTATGAATACTTGGAGCAAACTTTGTGGAGACTGTAGGCTATTGGTTCTGATCAGTTTCCTTAATAGCCTTTCAACTCAATAGTATAGACAGATGTATCCCTGTGGAATAATTGCTAGGATTTGGACGTTTTGGAGGGGGAGAACTAAGTTTCACACTTTTCAGTCTGCTGAAAATCAGACCAATACTACGTGGTTATGATTCCACGAGACACTTATTGGCCTAACTATTGGCAATTTATACATTTCAGTTAGTAAGGAACAGTGGGCTTAAGTTAGTAACAATGATTACATTAGTTCATCCACAGTCATTCACTAACCATAGTCTTCCGTATCCCAATGATCAACGTGTTATAAATAAATAAAAACTTCATATATTACTCAAGATCTTTAAACTGTAGTACTTGTGAGCAATCAGACTTCATAAGCACACAATTTCTGATGCCACGGAAACAATCAGTGAGGGTCATCAGGTCAATAGCAATTGACGAGGTTAAAGGTCACGCGGAGCTGAGGAGACCCATGGGGCTTCAACTTGTGGAGGCTGCAAGTAAACTGATATCGCGTGACCAAAGGACCAAACAATCAGTAAAGGGCACCTGGTCAAGAGCAGTTATTGACTCTGTGGAGTAGTGGCCAAAGTTTATAAATTGTTAGTACATAAAATTGAGTATCAGCCAGGTCAGTTAATTGACAATCAAATACTACATTTTTTGGATTCCACGTAAAGCTGTTAATCTCTTGTTGGCCCATGGATATTGAGCTATTTATAAATTATTTGCCATTTCTGAGGAAATCTTCTCACAGAAAGACCATACTCACTCACCTTTAGTCATCTTACTCATCCGCAACGCATATTCGCCGATATCTTGACGATCGGTATCTAAGGAGTAAAATAAATAACATTTAAATTTAAACTTATTTTTCTTTTAAATAAAAAAATTTATAAGATTTATGTTTTCCTCCTTTTTTCAAATATATTAATGTCTTGGACAGATCTAAATGTCCTTATTCACATTGACCTTGAAATGATCATCGGTAACGAATTCTCTTCTATTTTTAATAGTCATCTTCTCAAATGGAGCAATGGGAAGGTTATCCTCGAGGTATATCATAATAATTTATGAAAAATAACTTATTTAATTTTGAAACGTGAGTGAGGTGTAATGAGGAAGTTTCATTCACAAACTTTCCTCGACAGAAACAATTAAGTTTTAATTACATCCCAACAAACTAATGAATTTAGATGAACCATTGGCCTGAAAATCATTAATTATTTACTGGCTTTAATAACATAGTAGCCGTGTGGACAACACTGTTTTACACGTTCAACAGGTTTTAGTGCGAGAATGAATTATTTTGGATGTATAAGTACAAATGATAATATGGCACATTAGGATTTACTCCTTATTGTTGGATTCAATCATATATGAGACGCTAACATAGCTTAGAATATGAATTATTACATGAGTGTGGATGACCTGTGTAGTCTGGTTACTACCTGAGTTCAACTTATGCTCACAAGGGCTATTTATTAACATAAGCCAGTGACCTCTAGCCATGTAAGGAACAAAACTCTTAATGTGGAATCCGAACCACGTCATATTGGTTTAAATTTCAGCCAACTGGCAAGCATGAGCTCAGTTCCCTTCCCTACACAACACCCGGACTCTGACTACCATCCAACATGGACACATTATACTACTCTAATAGTGTACACGCCGATGGCAAACCATTGAACGGAGGGCTGAGGTTAGAACCTATCGCCAACAATCCCCACAACACTTCTTCCCCAAGTAACTAGATTACAGCACTACGCCACTAGTGCCGGTAAATAAATATACATGTTTTAAGGCAGGTCCATAATATTTTACATTTGAGCATGTTAAAACGTGCAAAATCAGGAACCTTTGTTGGTTTAAAATCTTCTATAATCCAAAGACGTAAAAGACGAGGATTATCCTATTATACACATTTATCAATTAAAATTTTAACTCTTATAATCAATTAATTTTGAAATTGGAAATTTTAGCAAATAGATTAACCACTCTTAGTTTAAAGTACAGTAAATTATAAGAAGAAATGAACGTTTATTAATGATCAATATATTTTTGCTCTTGTCCGGTTCATGTTACAGCAAGTGACTGCGGTGCCATGCAAATAAGGGCAGTGGGATGACGCGCCCTTGCGGGCAAACTCGCCCACAAAATAAGGTGAAAGAAGTGATATATGACTCCAGCAGTAGACCTGCTCCAGACCTGTCTCCAGCCCACATACTCCAGGCCACGCTGCTCGACCTTCCTAGCTGCACGAGACACATTAGTTCTTTCCAACTGCATATAACCAACATTTTATGGTTGGTGTAAAATGTGTCACTGTCACTATTGCTCTCAGAGAAAGAATTATATAGATAATTATAGTTTATAAAAGTAATTTACAACATTTATTAGTGGTTTGCATAACATTTAAGTTTGTATATACAGTTACGATTGTGGAAGACAGTAGGCTTGTAGAAACAGTTAGGTTTGTAGAAGCAGTTAGGTTTGTATAATTAGTTACGTTTGTGGAAGACCGTAGGCTTGTAGAAACAGTTAGGTTTGTAGAAGCAGTTAGGTTTGTATAATTAGTTACGTTTGTGGAAGACAGTAGGCTTGTAGAAACAGTTAGGTTTGTAGAAGCAGTTAGGTTTATATAATTAGTTACGTTTGTAGAAGCTGTTAGGTTTGTAGAAGCAGTTAGGTTAGATTCGTATAATCAGTTACGTTTGAAGAAGCTGTTAGGTTTATAGAAACAGTTACGTTTGTAGAGGCTGTTAGGTTTATAGAAACTGTTACGTTTGTAGAAGCTTTTAGGTTTATAGAAACATTTACGTCTGTATAATCAGTTACGTTTGTAGAAGCTGTTGCGTCTGTAGAAACAGTTAGGTTAGGTTTCTATACACAGTTAGGGTTATATAAAACAGTTACGTTAGTGGAAAGATTTAGGATTGTACAAACAGTTACGTTTGTAGAAACAGTTCGATTTGAGTGAACAGTTACGTTAGTGGAAAACGTTGGATTTGTAGAAACAGTTAGGTATTAGTAATCTATTTTGTTTGTAGAAAGAGTTAGGTTTGAGTAAACAATTATTTTTGCATAGTTTTGTTTGTAGAAACAGTTAGATTTGAGTAAACAGTTACGGTTGTCAAAACAGTTACACTTGAGTAACCCGTTATATTTGGGTAAACAGTTATGTTTGTGTAAACAGTTGGTTTGTGTAAATAGTCACAATTGTCAAATCAGTTGGGATTGTTTAAACAGCTACCTGTTTGGAAACCGTTATCTTTCTAAACAGTTAGGTTTGTGGAAACAATTAAGATTCAGTGAACTAAAAAGTTTCACAATAACAGCGTGTCCCTTATTACCTTATTCGTTTCATTGAACACCAAAGGTTACACCAACAAACGTTTGCTGACATTAATGCTAATGAGCTTGTTTTAACGGTTGCGTGTTTCACGTTGTGTGACTGTTACATAAACGGGTCACAGTTATCTGTCATAATTGATAATAAGTACTGTAGAAGTGGGCTGCATGATCTGCAATCAGAGCTCAATAAGTTAATTGTATTGATGCGTAAGTACACGATTCTATGACATTTAGTTGTCATTAGTAAGATAAAATTACATTAGTATTTAATATTTAATTTAAGGATATCTTTCACTTAAAGCTGATTTTTTCTATCATATCTGGCGTGTTTTAAAACATTTGTATAACAGTTTTTAATATTTACCAATCTAGTTAGAATAATCATAGTTACACAGTTAATAATCATAGTTACACAGTTAATAATCATAGTTACACAGTTAATAATCATAGTTACACAGTTAATAATCATAGTTATTTCTATTTAACTTCAGGAAGGGAAATAATTAATTAATACAGTGGTGGCTGGAGGTCACTACAACACATGGAATCTGAACCACGAAGCTTATGTTTGATTTTCTAATTATAAATATTCATATTTGATATGCCGACATAGCTTGTCCGTATTTTAAGGCAAATTTGAATGAATACTTTTGTGCAGTGTGGATGTTTTGTGTAGTCTTATACCAACTGATTTCGAGTTAGCTCAGCAAGGTCAATTCATTAATATCTTAGTAGCCAGGACAAATGAGTACCTACATATTTAAGTGGAATCCGAACCACCTAATGTTTGTCTGATTTTCAGCTAGTTGTTGGCTGTGTTCACAAGCTTTTGACTCAGATCTCTCTGATGTCCAGTACCACCATTAACTATGACACTCGAGTCTTATTCACTAGATCTTATCTTGATGGAGACCATTGAGAACACGCCCTTGTCACGTAATAGTACTGAAACCTTATCACGTGATATCAAGCAATCACATTGTTTCCAATTAGCGGGATTACAGCACTATGCTGTACTTAATATAATAAGTATCTTATTATCTTATGAAAACACGTACATATTGAGAAACGTACGTGATAGATTAGATATCAACCATAATAATACTATAAGACATATGCGTAAAATGTAGGTGAAGGAAGGGAGGTTAATGTCTGTAGATTAAAGTTAGCTTTGTGTGGGATGGGTAGGCAGGAGGTCAAGGATCGATATATGTGGGTTAGGTATGACGTTGTTGTGTGGGACGTTCGGACTATGGAAGCATCTAGAATATATGATAAATGGATTACACAAGAGACAAGAGTTATATGATTTGTTATTGATGCACAGAAGGTTATGTTTTTGGATCAGGAAAAAAAGTTATATGTTTTTGGATTGGGACACATGAGGTATATGTTTTTGGATTGGGACACATGAGGTATATGGTTTTGGATTGGGAGATGAGAGTTATATGTTTTTGGATTGGGACACATGAGATATGTGTTTTTGGATTAGGAGGCAAGAGTTATTTGAATTCTGAATGTGGGAAAAAAGTTGTATGTTTTTTAATTGAGGGACGAAAGTTAAATGTTTTTGGATTAGTCTCTGAGAGTAAAAAAAATCCTCTCTGTATATTAGTAGATAAGAAAGAAACGTAGTGTGCTGGATGGGACTCGAGTAGTTAGTTCTCCAGTTTGCCGTGAGAATGGCTGGAGAACTCAAGGATAAAGATTTACAAATACATCAGTTGTAATCAAATTACAAGCATTTAATGATCATGAAAAAGAGACTTTTTCTCTAATGTATAGTATTTAAACGTATGGAGCTAATAACGTGATACCACCCAAATTTAAATATCAAATATTTTTAAAACTATTATCAGCAGACAAATTTTAAATTGCTTTTTTAAGAATGTAATTTTGTTTGTATTCAATTTCACGCACATAATTTTTTTACCATGCATTTAATATAAATTAAAACTAAATTAAGTTAAATAATAAATAATAGTTTCTAAAACTACCATTAAATTCATGTGAAACTCCCAAAGCTTGTAACTGACATTGACGAAGGTTAATAGTAGGCATGACGTATTATTGAACGTATTTTGGTAATAACAAAAAATAATTTACACTTTTGGAATAAAAAATGCAAGACAGTTCAACATACAGCACCCAATTTTAGAAATTCACTAAAATATGTGCGTGTAGTACATGTTTTTATCTAACAAGTAGCACAGAGTAAAAGAAACAAAGGTCCCTTTCCTATAGCCGCAGACATGGCATAGTATAGCATACTGGAGAACTAACTACTCGACACACTTTAGTGCACTACTGGATGCGACATCCGTTTATTTCTTCTCTGTGCAAGAAGTCAATTTGTTCATCTCTGTTGTTTGGCAAACGGAAAATGTATAGTAACTTTGACTGTCAGCTCCGAAGAAACGAACTGAAATTGACGTAAAATTATATTGTACTATCAGGGCTTTATTTCGCCATGTCTATTGTGAATAGATTCAAAGCAAAGACAATAATGAGAACTAAACACGGGATTGTTGTTTCATTTTAAGACATTTGAAATAAAACTGTGTTTGTGGTTCCCTAAATTAATGCACAATGTCACTAAATGATAGGAATGGCAAATATTTTCAAGATATCGATATATCGAATTATCAATACATCGTAAACTAAATATCGATCTAACAATAATATATATTGTTATATCGAGAGAGAGAGAGAGAGAGAGAGAGAGAGAGAGAGAGAGAGAGAGAGAGAGAGAGAGAGAGAGAGAGAGAGAGAGGAGAGAGAGAGAGAGAGAGAGGAGAGAGAGAGAGAGAGAGAGAGAGAGAGAGAGAGAGAGAGAGAGAGAGAGAGAGAGAGAGAGAGAGAGAGAGAGAGAGAGAGAGAGAGAGAGAGAGAGAGAGAGAGAGAGAGAGAGAGAGAGAGAGAGAGAGAGAGAGAGAGAGAGAGAGAGAGAGAGAGAGAGAGAGAGAGAGAGAGAGAGAGAGAGAGAGAGAGAGAGAGAGAGAGAGAGAGAGAGAGAGAGAGAGAGAGAGAGAGAGAGAGAGAGAGAGAGAGAGAGAGAGAGAGAGAGAGAGAGAGAGAGAGAGAGAGAGAGAGAGAGAGAGAGAGAGAGAGAGAGAGAGAGAGAGAAGTAAGTATTGATATATCGGGTAACCGATAAATCGAATTGTAAATAACTTACCTGTTTAAACCTATGTATTAATTTTTATGTCATGACCGAAAATACACTCATGTTTTCACTATTTAGAATAGCTTACTGAATGTAAATATTAATAGACCACATTTATTTACACGAAACAAGTTTCGTGTAAATAAATGTTTTGGTTGAATCTGTTTGGTTGAATGAAAAAAAAATCAAAATAGGAATAACTATACCTTTAATTATTATGTTAATTATACAGTAAAATAATAATGTAATTTTTTCCACATTTAAAAATGCCATCACGCTTATTATAAACATCAAACTTCCGTCCACTGGTCTAAAATAAACTACAATTTAAACTCACGTAAAAAACTAGATAAAGTTAATTATATTATTTCAATGCATGTTTTGTACCCGTAAGAGGCAATTCAAATTTGTTTTTTTTCGAATCCTGATGATTTTGAGGAGAGAAAATAACGTCAATATTTAGTTATATGATAAGTCGGACCAAAATATCGATATGGCCGATATTATCGAAAGAAAATATCGATACTAATATATCGATATATCGAAAAATCTATATTGATATTTACGATATATCTTTGACATCCCTACTAAATGCTGTCTTTGGAAACATTGATATTTGCTCTCTAATGCGATCACTCGCCTCTCATATCGGATTCAGTCCAGAGGTCAATGTGAGCCTCCGCGAGTCACGTAGTTTCCAATAACGGTACGTAGCCATATTGATAGACCTCGACAATTTTGTGTGATTTTAAATAATCTAGACTCCATTAAACTCATTTTAATGAATCTCCTAACTTGACATGTGCACGTTTAGTGGCGATCGAGTTCACCTCTGACGCACGGTTTTGACAAAAACAAGCTGCGTATCCAATTTATAAATAACTACTTATTACTTTCTCCCATATTCGTTAGCATAGAGAAAGTATTGTGATCGTCTAAGAAACGTTTTTTACAAGTTGGTCGAAAAATTCATTTTAGGTCTCCTGAACCCAAAAATCTTTTTTTGTTTTGGAAAAATAAATGTTGGTGTCTGTCCGTATGTGTGTTCACTGGAGACCAAACGGATGGATAAATTTTTATGAAATATGATATTTAGATGTATTTAGCCAATATCTCCAGAATATTTCTCACTTTTTTTAAATTTAGGTTTTTTATTTTTAAAGGTAAAACATATACAAAAATGGAATTTTTTCAAAAACGGCTGTCACGATTTCATTTAAATTTGTAGGAAAGATGTGAATTACAATTTGAAATATTTTTATAAAAACCACATGCCTCTAGCGTGACTAATTTTGGAATTATGACAAAATAATGTGGGAATCAAACTGGTAATTTTCAAAGTTTTAATTGTTAGTGTTTAAAATGGGGGAAAGTTTGTGCCAATTCTTTGGAACCATTTATTTTTGGCATCCGGTACATTAGTTTTATTATTAAAGTTTTCTTACAAATTTCTCAACTATTTGTTTTTTGAATTTACATTCACTTTAAACCATCCCCAGTCATGTTTAATAGAAATATTTTTCCGGAGAAAACACATGAATATATTTTTGTGAAATGTACCAAAAGTGGAGGTTGTTTACAGTCCTCACGAACTCGGCCAAACTGGAAAGTCGTTAATTATGTAAGGGCTGGTGGACCCCACCATCCCCTGCAAACCGATTTGAACTCGCCCTCTACGAAAAACAAAGCCAACGCATGGCTTCTATTCTCTTGTATTTTTCCAATAAATGAACTTGCGTTTTTTTCTGCTACAAAATTCGTTTTAGAAGCGTGGGAGATAATTGGGGGGGAGTGGGAGATTTGATGGGAAGACAAAGTATGATAGGGAGCATTGAGCAGCTGGTGAACTTCTTCAAATTGTAGGTTAACACATTATATGATATTAAAATTTAATTTACGAGTTGTAATACAAAACTTAGTATGTCGAAAATACTAATATACAGTATAAATCATATATTCTTTTAAGTTAACAAATAAAAGGATCGATGTTTTGTGTGGAGACCCTTACGTTACATTTAAGGATAATCGCTGAATGTTTTTTTTGTGTAAATTTCTTCAATTATTTATTATTTTTCCTCATAAAAAAAGAAGGGCTACCAATTGATTAAAAGCTTGTCCTTTTCTATTCATGTGTACATACAAAACTATTGACACAATTATTTGTTTGTTACATTTTTATTATTTTTGTATTAGGACGTAACATAAAAGTAGACAATATTATATATTTTACACAAATTACGCGTATTATATTAAAGTTAAAAAGTAAAAATTAAGTTTTCATTCTTTGCGAGTAGTAAAAATACTCTTTATTTTGTATTAGGCCTAAAATAAAAATACTGTATACTTGTTTTAAATAATAATAATAAACTATGTATTTTATTTGGTGCATGACATTGAAAGATAATTGTTAAATTGTGGGTGGAGAGCCGCACAGAAATTCCACAAAGAGGGACGTAAAATATTTCATCACAGACTTCTGAGGAATATTTTTGTCTTTCCCCCAGAAGCTGGCCATTTAGAAGCACGTAAATATCTCAAGACATTCAGTAATGAATTCGGGACACGCTTTATTTACAGTTACAGTTTGATTACTTTCTGGTTTTTTTCTTTGTTACGTTTTTTTTTTTTTTTTTTTTTTTTTGAGGAACAAATTTAAAAAAAATGGTGTTCTAATTTTTATTACACGAGTGCTATAATATTAAGTGCAGGTTTATTAAATGTTATGTCTAATATACGATTAATTGTTGGTTTTAACTTAAGAAAAATTTAGCACGGGAGTAAGCTATTTTTAACATCCAATTTGAATTCAAATGAACACGAAAGTAAAGCAATAAAAATTAAATATAATAAACATAGAATGACAAAGACAAACAATTTGTGTAAAAATGCTCGGGAAGACGACAATCATAAAAACTATTTGTTAAATAGGTCTGTGTATGAATGTTTGTGAACCACATGATGAAATCTCCGGAACCATAAACAGATTTTGATGAAATTTGGAGGAAAGTTAGCATTGTATCTTACAGACCCACTAAAAAAAGCATTCCTTGAAGTTCCATTCCTTTGGAGTGGAAACATAAGTTTCCTTTTTTCCACAAGAGTGACATTAGCATTAATTTAACAATAACTATTTTAAAGCACCTGATACAAGAAATATGAACAAGGCACAAAAGCTTGGCTAATTTGGTTTTCATTGTGAAATGTTTAAGGTCATTTATACTAACTTATATGATTAGACTACTTTTCAGTCGCCTAAAGTACATTTATAGGGTTTTCTAGACTTCAAAACGTTGTATCAAGGAGAACTGTAGGAGGCTGAACGTTTATATTGATGTGATGGTTGATTGACCCACGAAGAGAAGGGGAAGCAGGCATAGAGAGCCACCCCGTAACGAAGCAAAGGCATTCGGCTAATTTTAAATAAAAAATAAACTAAAAACAATCGAATTACTGTACTTAGATCAACCTAATGTTCTTAGACACATACTTATTATTATTTATTTATTTGTATTTAATTTATTATAAAGCAATAGTAATAGACAGGGGGATACTAATAGTAATAGTAATGTAATAGACAGGGGGATGGGCTATCCCCAATACTATTCAATTGCATACTAGAATATATAATCAGAGAATGGGAAAAAACAAACCCAAAAGATATAAGTATAGCAGCTGGAAGAAACGACTTAAGACTTAATTACCTTGGATTCGCAGACAATCTAGCACTATTAGCAGATAATATATCAACGACAAAGAAACAAATAATTAATCTAGAACAACTGGTAAACAAGATAGGCCTAAAAGTATCATATGAAAAAACCAAAATAATGGTAATAGACTCATTAATAATAGAAAAAGTGAAGATAAATGAACATCAGATAGACATAGTAAAAGAATTCCAAGTACTTAGGAGAAGTCATACAACACATTGGGAAAGAAAAAAGAACATGGGAGGAATGAACAAAAAAATTAGCAAAAGCACAACTTACAAAGAACACGTACAACAAAATGTTTTTGTCAATAAACACAAAACTAAAACACTACAAAACAGTAGTATTGTACCGGGTCTTTAGACCGGTACATTTCTTTTTTTTCATCGTAGTCTGCCGGGCTGCCTGAGATTCGCTCAGGCCTGCGTTTTGCGTACTTTTTGGCCGTTGGACTCGGTCGTTCCGTGTTCCAGCTTGAGTCGGTCCGGTTGGCCAGTTTTTCTAGTCGTTTCCTGGCTGCTTTCGTCAAGTCATGGTTGCCGGCTGAGAGACACTAAAACGTAAGTGTTCATTCTGTAAGTTTTAATATCTAATCACCCTTTTGGTGAAAATACTTTTGTTTCATTGAAAATATTAATCGGGCTTAGTTGTGTTTTCAGGGTTTTGTTAAATTTGTATTTTCTTTGTCTAGTTTTGTTAACCTAGGTTTGAGCCATGTGCTCCATGTTAATTTTTACCGTTAATTACCGTTAATGCTTTTTATATCTGCCTCTATTGTCAATAGTAGTTCTGTATAATGTTTTGTTGAGCCTTTTTACAGTTGTAGTTACCGATTTACCATATTTTTTGTTCTTTGCCAATAACCTAGCCTAGCTGTACACTTTGATTTTCATGTTATAACCTATTGCTCATGTATCCATAGCCTAGTTTTCAGTTTGTCATTTTTAGTTCCATATACGTAATTACGTCTTTTATAATTTGTTAAATTTGTAAATTGGTTCTAAATCTGAGTTTCCTACATAATTATTCATAGCCTAAAAAGTTAATCTTTCACTGTCTTGTTTGCTCTTCATGTTCAGTTTTGCGAAAGCATGCACCCTTATATTTAGTGGTTATGTGTAATATTTTGTTGTGATGGCTGGACTGTGTTTAATGGCTGTGTTTGACCTTGCAGTCCAGGGTCCTTGAGTAGGACGTTTCTGCCCTCGGCCTGCCGTCCGGGGATTGTCTACCTTCTGCACTGCTAGCCTGGCCTGAGGACCATGTTGGAGCCTGGAGGCGCCCGCTACCCGCTCTACATCTTTGTGGTATAAGTCTCCTGTCCTCAGGTCAGTGTATTTCATTTTATTTCCCGGCGGCTGAGCTGGGGGTTTTGATGATGTATTTCCTAAAAAGAAAAACAAAAAATAAAAGGGCAGTGAAATATAAAAAAAAAAAAAAAAGAAGAAAAACCAAATTTGTGGAACTTTATGTGGCCTAGGCCTAAAAACTGGGACAAAGTGATTGATAAAACAGCCATGGGGGACATTGTTTTATATATATATAAAAAAATTAAAGGGAAAAGACAACTTGAGATACAAAAAAGAACTTTTTGGATGTTAATATTTACTTATATTTCTTGTTATTAATTAATTAGTTTTATTTGTTGTTATATTATTTAGATTTTTATATTTGTTAGGTCCCCATTGTTAAATCATGTTATTATTTATTTATATGTTTAGGCCTAGTTATTGTTATTTATTTTTTTGTTAAGTGTATTAGGGGTGTTTGGAAGTGAGTTTTTACTCGAACGGTACCGTGTTATATTTTCTTTTAAATTTGTTTAATTTTTAAACTCACCAAAAGGGGATTATTGTGCTTTTGCTTAACTTCTAATTGGGAGCTGCCCAGGGATTCCGGCTTTCTCCCTGTCCCGGTGGAATTATGGGATTTGGGCTAAATTGCCGGTTTAATTATTGTTTTCCAGACGTTTTCTAAATTTTCACTTTTATTTGGGGCCTAATAAATTGTCTTACGTTTTGGGTGTCTCTGGCTGGGCTGCAGATAGGCCATGTAGTTGTTAATTGGAAATTTTGGTATTTGTTGAGTTTGTTGTTTTTGTAGCTTTTGTGTCTTATCTTGTTAATTTCAGTGTTTATTGCTATTTATTTAAGTGAGAATTTATATTGTGGCCTTCTGCCGTTTCGATTGATTATCATTTTGTTTTCTTGGGAATAAATCAGTTTTGCTCAGCTGCCGAGTTTTATTTGGACCCTCCAACTGCCACCCGTGATCCCATCGCTCGACTTTTTTTGAGCCATCCCCCAGTTGGCACGCTTACCAGCTTTGGTGGGGGAGATGGGTCTCAATTGGTAGCAGAGCGTGGTTACGATCCACGGACCTCTGGGTTATGGGCCCAGAACGCTTCCATGTTCTGGCAGAACTTCCGCGATGTGAGTTCGTAGCCTGGGCCGACGCGCCTTGAAGAGGGAGGGTTTAGTTCGTCTTGGACCCTGGAGTTGTCGTTTTTTGTGTATATTGTTGAGAATTGTTGCGTTAGAGGTGGCCTATCTGCAGAATGTTGCGCTCCTAGTCAAGGAGGAATTAATTTTTGAGTTGAGGTCGCGTGGTGTGACTCCGGAGGGTGATGTTCTGAATCTCCGGAGGTTGCTGCGGGAGCAGTTGTCCGCGGGTACGGCGGTGGATTGGTCTGATCTACTGGAGGTTGGTGATGAGTTGTCTGTTTGTAAGCACAAGGTGGAAGATTGGGAAGGGGTTTTGGAAGATCTGCAGTGTGAACCTCCAGTAGGTCGTGACCGGGCCTGCCATCTTGCACGTTTGGGGCATCTGCTTGCCCGTTTAAGGCTGGTCAACCGGGCACCGGGGTTGGAACCGTCGGGTAGGGCGTGGATCTTGGAGAGTGTGGCTAGGCTGGAGGAGATTTTTCGGGCACTCTCCGGTTCCACGACTCCTACGGGTCTGGGTCAGCGGCCTACTTTCGCGCTTTCGCCTAAGTAGGCCGCAGGCTGAGACAATGGCTCTCACTGTGCCTGAGGCTCCTTCTGAGCCTGCAGGCGTTTCTGTTGAGGTTGCTTGTGGTTCGGCTCCAGCTGCCGTTCCTACTGCTTCTTTGGGTTCACCTGCTCTTCTGCAGCTGAGCTACCACAAGCTACCTAACCCTCTCACGCCCATGATCCAGAATCTCCCTGTGATCGATGGGATGGATCCTGAGGAGCTTCTTAAGTTCCTAGTGGCCTTTCTCAGACTTAGTGAGATGCCCGGCATGCAGGCTGGGGACTTGCTTCGTCTGATTTTCCCGTATTGCAGAGGTCCCGTTGGGGAGTTGCTGAGTTCTGTCTTGGCCAGTGATGCCTCGGTGGACTCGTTCCATCGAGAGTTGCTGTCATCGTTTCTTCCCATTCGACTCAGGGAGAGGATGGTCATGGACAGATTTTATCGGTCGCAGGGTAGGGGCGAGTCTCTGGCAGCCTATGTCTCTTCAGTCAAGGAAGCTCGTCAAGCGTTGCGCCTCACACTTTCTGAAGCTGACACCGTTCGTGTCATCCTGGATGGCATTTCTCCCGAAGAACGGTGCAGATTGGTTTTTGCTGGTGTTCCTTCGACTTTTCGGGAGCTGCATCAGCTGTGCATTGTTTCGCGCAGCGTGCAGTTCTCAGACCAGCAAGGGAGGGATCATGAGAGTCATCGTGCTCTCCCCACCCGTCGACCGGCTATGTCTTTAGGTGTGAGTCAGCCAGTGGAGGGTCGTGGTTCTCGGCCTCCGGTTGTGTGTTTTGCTTGTGGCCAACCTGGTCACATTCGACGTGACTGTCCACGTGCTCGAGGTCGTGGGGCGGGAAACGCTCAGCGCGGGGGGTTGCCTCCACAGTAGCTCCCCGCGTTGTTGCGAGTGACCGTGGCCATTTGCCTTTGACACGTGTCCATAGCAGGAGTGTCGGGAATTTTTCGGGCCTTGCTGGCATGGCTTCCCTGGGACTTAGTGCGGTCACCTCGGTGTGTCCTGGCGTTTTTGTATCTTTTGGTGGTACGGTGTGTCGAGCCCTTCTTGATTCTGGTTCGGCATGCAGTATCATAAGCCTTTCTCTTTTTGAGTCCCTTGACGCCTTAGGACTTGTCAGGAACACCGAGCCTTCTTCTATTACGTGCTGGACGGCATCCCAAACTCCTCTACCTATTCTTCTGAAGGCATTTTTCCATTTTAAGATTGAAGGATTTTCCTGGAGGTGGGGTTTTCTTGTTGCCAAGGACCTGGCGGTTTCTTGTATCCTAGGGGCAGACTTTATTTCTAAGAGTGGTATGGTGCTTGACCTCCAGAAGCGCCAGATGTTTTTCAAGTTTAATCGGCGAGTTTTGGTGCCTCTAGTAGGTGATTCTGACTGCCCTCCTGCAGTCAGAGAGGTGGGTTGTGAGCCCGAACAACCCAAGGTGGATCCGGTTGGTCATCTCCCCCCTGAGCAGGCGGAGGCCATTAGGAGGCTGTGTTTGCGGTTTCCTGATGTGCTTACGCCTGAGCTTGGGGTCACTTCTCTTCTGGAGTATGAGATCCACCTCACCGATTCTCAGCCAGTTAGAAGTCATCCGTACAAACTTGCTCCCCCAAAGATGGAGGTTATGAGGGCTATGATTGAAGATCTTCTGAGCAAGGGTGTGATTGAACCGTCTCGTTCTGCTTATGCCAGTCCAGCTTTTCTTGTGCCCAAGCCTAATGGTAAGTCTAGACTTGTGATGGATTATCGGAGGCTCAACGCTAAGGTCGCTATTGACTCGGTACCTCTGCCTAATTTGCATTCTGCGTTTGATTGGTTCGGTAAGGCTAAGTTTTTCAGTGTTTTCGATTTGAACCAGGCCTACCATCAGATTCCATTGAAGAAGGAATCACGGCCTATGACTAGCTTCTGTGTGCCCTGGAATCTTTACCAGTTCACTAGGGTTCCTATGGGTCTTGCTGTGGGTGCCCAGACTCTTACTCGTCTGCTTGATTCCATCTTCCATGATGTGAAATTCAAGTTTGTCTTCAATTACCTGGACGTCCTTCTTGTCTACAGTGAGACTTTCGGGGAACACATGCAACATCTGGAGGAAGTTCTTAGTCACCTTAAATCATCTGGCCTTACCGTCAATCCAGAGAAAGTCACTTTTGCTCGTCCTGAGATTTCTTTTCTGGGTCATCTCATATCTTCTCGATGCGTCTGCATTGATCCTGCGAGGACCCAGGGCATTCGGGATTTTCCTCCTCCCAGAGATGCCAAGGGGATTGCCCGTTTTGTGGGGATGGTGAATTTTTACCGTCGCTTCATCCCTAACGTGGCCGAGCTTGCTGCCCCGTTGAACGAGCTGCGAAAGAAAGGTGTCCCTTTTGTGTGGGGCCAAGCTCAGCAGACTACCTTTGATGCTCTCAAGGAGGCTATCATGCAGCCTCCTGTCCTGCGGATGCCTGATTTCAGCAGAGAATTTATTCTTCAGACTGATGCCTCCTCCTCCGCCATTGCTGCTGTTCTTTCTCAGGAGTTTGATGGGGTCAGGCAGCCCATCGCTTTTGCTTCGAGGACGTTGTCTCACCAGGAAAAGAAAGCTTCTTCCATCTATGAGTTAGAGTGTCTGGCTGTTATCTTTGGTACGGACAAGTTTCGGCGTTTCTTGGAACACGCTGAGTTCTTGCTGGAGACGGACAATCAGGCACTGTCTTGGCTTCTTGCCCATCCCAGACAGCTTGGGAAAATTGGTCGCTGGGTGGTCAAAATTTCTGCCTTTAAGTTCCGAGTTCAACATCTTAGGGGTACCCAGAATGTCATCGCGGATGCTCTTTCCCGCATGTACCACGAACCCAGTGATCCACCGACTGAGGCTGTTGCTGCTCAGTGTGGTGCTGTTCTTCTGGATTTTCCTCTGGCTTTTGACGACCTACTGTCCCATCAGCAGAAAGATCCTGAGCTGTCAGTCATCTTAGGTGAGCTTCAAGAGGGAGGTGCCCACCCTCCCTATTTTCTGTCCAAAGGGGTACTCTGTTGCCGTCCTCGACAGAGGGGTGAACCCCGTGTAGTGCTGCCTAGTCATCTAGTACCGATGGTCTTTCAATATTGTCACTCTTCTCTTGTGGGCGGTCATCTTGGCATTCATAAGACCATCGCTAAGATTCGTAGGTACTTCATCTGGAAGGGCATGGACCGGGATGTTGCGGGCAGAGTGCGGGCTTGTCACCTGTGCTCTCTCAGCAAGCCTAGTCAGAATGCAAGGTTAGGGTTGTTATCTTCTGAGGTGGCCGAGCGTCCTTTTGAGAAGGTGTTCATCGACTACGTGGGTCCTTTTCCCCGTAGCAAGTCAGGTAGCTCCTACCTACTTGTTTGTGTGGATGCTTTCTCGAAGTTCGTTTGGCTTTTCCCACTTCGGAGTGCCACGGCTAAGCTCACCATCCGTGCTCTCCAGTCCCAACTCTTCCAGCACTTTGGTGTGCCTTCCACTCTTGTGTCCGACAACGGTAGCCAGTTTACCTCACACGAGTTTCGTAGGTTCTGTTTTGGCAATGGTATCAGGCATGTGACTACCTCTCCTTATTACCCACAGCCTTCTCATGCAGAGCGGTTCAACCGCAATCTTCGGTCTGCCCTTATTACCTTCCATGCTGAGAAGCAGAACACCTGGGATGAGAGTCTCTCTTGGCTCCAGCTTGCTTTTAATTCTTCCAAGCATGAGAGTCACAATGCCACTCCCTTCGAGATTCTACATGGCTACCCTCCTAACAACCCTTTGTCCAACTTGTGGAGGCTAGAGGATCTTCTACCTACGCCAGGTGCCACTGACGTAGTGTCCACGTGGCGGGCTGCTCGGCGCAACCTGCTACGTGCTAGAGAGAGAGTGAGGAGGAGGTATGATAAGGGTCGTACTCCTAACCCTTTTCAGGTTGGAGATCTGGTTCTTTGTCAGGCTCACCCGGTCAGTTCGGCCGCGGAACGAAGAGCTGCAAAGTTGTGCTATCGGTGGTCTGGTCCCCACCGCATCGACAGGTTTTTGTCACCGGTGACTGCTCTGCTGGTTGATCCCCAGTCAGGCAGGGTGTTCAGGAAAGCCCATGTGTCCCAGCTTAAGGCTTTCCGGGGAACGGTTGATCCAGGAGTTGGTGTTCCTGGGGGTTTCTTGGGGCAAAGAGATTGATCACCTCTGCGCCCTAGGTGGCTGTTCTGAGAGAGTCTCTCTCTCTCTTTTTTCTTGTCGGGCCCGACAGTCAGGGTAGTTCGCTCCCTGTTCGAGGGGTTTCCCCTCTTAGTTTCTCTTGGACGTCCTTGGAACACCACTCTTCGGAGGTCTTCTTCGTCTTCTGTTTGGTTCCCTGAGGTACCGAGTTTTCTCCCCTGCCTGGGTGTGTTGAGGTTTTGCAGAGGGAGGTTGTACCGGGTCTTTGACCGGTACATTTCTTTTTTCATCGTAGTCTGCCGGGCTGCCTGAGATTCGCTTTTGCCCGGCGATTTGCGTACTTTGGTGGCCGTTGGACTCGGTCGTTCCGTGTTCCAGCTTGAGTCGGTCCGGTTGGCCAGTTTTTCTAGTCGTTTCCTGGCTGCTTTCGTCAAGTCATAGGTTGCCGGCTGAGAGACACTAAAACGTAAGTGTTCATTCTGTAAGTTTTAATATCTAATCACCCTTTTGGTGAAAATACTTTTGTTTCATTGAAAATATTAATCGGGCTTAGTTGTGTTTTCAGGGTTTTGTTAAATTTGTATTTTCTTTGTCTAGTTTTGTTAACCTAGGTTTGAGCCATGTGCTCCATGTTAATTTTTACCGTTAATTACCGTTAATGCTTTTATATCTGCCTTTATTGTCAATAGTAGTTCTGTATAATGTTTTGTTGAGCCTTTTTACAGTTGTAGTTACCGATTTACCATATTTTTTGTTCTTTGCCAATAACCTAGCCTAGCTGTACCCTTTGATTTTCATGTTATAACCTATTGCTCCTGTTTCAATAGCCTAGTTCTCAGTTTGTCATTTTAAGTCCATATACGCAATTTATTCTTTGGTAATTTGTTAACTTGTAATTGGTTTTAAATCTGAGTTTGCCAACATAATTATTCATAGCCTAAAGTTAATCTTTCACTGTCTTGTTTGCTCTTCATGTCCAGTTTTGTTAAATCATGCACCCTTATATTTAGTGGTTATGTGTAATATTTTGTTGTGATGGCTGGACTGTGTTTAATGGCTGTGTTTGACCTTGCAGTCCAGGGTCCTTGAGTAGGACGTTTCTGCCCTCGGCCTGCCGTCCGGGGATTGCCGACCATTCTGCACTGCTAGCCTGGCCTGAGGACCATGTTGGAGCCTGGAGGCGCCCGCTACCCGCTCTACATCTTTGTGGTATAAGTCTCCTGTCCTCAGGTCAGTGTATTCCATTTTTTTCCCCGGCGGCTGAGCTGGGGGTTTTGATGATGTATTTACTAAAAAGAAAAACAAAAAAGAAAAGGGCAGTGAAATATAAAAAAAAAAAAAAGAAGAAAAAAAAATTTGTGGAACTTTATGTGGCCTAGGCCTAAAAACTGGGACAAAGTGATTGATGAAACAGCCATGGGGACTTATATTTTTTTTATTAAAAGAAAAAAAGAAAAGCTTTAAAATACACAAAAGTTTTTTTTGGATGTTAATATTTATTATATTTATTGCTATTTAGTTTAATTAGTTTATTTGGTTGTTATATTTTGTAGAGTTTATATTTGTTAGGTCCCTATGGTTAAGTTCTGTTATTATTTATTGTTATGTTTAGGCCTAGTGATTGTTATGTATATTTTTGTTAAGTGTATTAGGGGTGTTTGGAAGTGAATTTTTACTCGAACGGTACCGTGTTATATTTTCTTTTAAATTATTTAATTTTTAAACTTTCACCAAAAGGGGATTATTGTGCTTTGATTTAACTTCTAATTCGGAGCTGCCCAGGGATTCCGGCTTACTCCCTGGCCCGGTGGAATTATGGGATTTGGGCTAAATTGCCGGTTTAATTATTGTTTTCCAGACGTTTTCTAAATTTTCACTTTTATTTGGGGCCTAATAAATTGTCTTACGTTTTGGGTGTCTCTGGCTAGGCTGCAGATAGGCCATGGAGTTGTTAATTGGTAATTTTGGTATTTGTTGAGTTTGTTGTTTTTGTAGCTTTGTGTCTTATCTTGTTAATTTCAGTGTTTATTGCTATTTATTTAAGTGATAATTTATATTGTGGCCTTCTGCCGTTTCAATTGATTATCTTTTTGTTTCTTGGTAATAAATCAGTTTTGCTCAGCTGCCGAGTTTTATTTGGACCCTCCAACTGCCACCCGTGACCCCATCGCTCGACTTGTTTTGAGCCATCCCCCAGGTTGGCACGCTTACCAGCTTTGGGTGGGGGAGATGGGTCTCAGTATAACCTGAAGCAACATAACGTTGTGAGACAAAATTTGATCACCAGAAAAATCAAATTGACAAATTACAAAAAATAGATACGTATAATCAGAACATGCATAAATAAAAAACTCTATACCAAAGAAGGTTGGAGACCAATACTCAACAATGCAGTATATAAAGAATAGAACCAATAACAGATCATATGAGAAAAAAAAGAATAGCTTACTTTGGAGACATTTTAATAATGCCAGAAGATAGAATAACAAAATGAATAATTTCAAGAATGTTTGGACAAAAAAACGACGGCTAATTGGATAAAAGATATAAAAGATGACATACAAGAACTTGGTCTAACAATAGATGATCTTATATACAAAACAGAAAAAAACAAGAGTCCTAAAAGACAGAGATATTAGTTTCAACATAAGACTAGATAATAGGTCTATGCATACGGGTGTTTTCGGATCAAACAAGAAAAGAAATATCTGAAAGAATGAAAGAATTTTGGAGAAAGATAAAGGAGAATAATACAAAAAGGATTAGCCGAAAATGATTAAAATGGTCCAATGGTGACGGTAAAACAAAAAAAGTAATAATGTTTAGAATACTTTCTTTAGAGTTAAAATGTAAAACTATAATAACTAAAGTAAAAAATACAACAGATTTAAACAATTCAGGCAAAAAGCTGTGAACCCCTTTGTTTATCACTAAACTGGGAACAGCATCTTCTTCGAGACTTTGCCCCTTGTATGATGCCCCAGAGACGTCGGCACTGGTGGCGCAGTGCTCTTGCCCAGCTACTTGGGACAAAGTGTTTGGGAGATTGTAGGCGATAGGTTTCTAGGCTCGGTTCTCTTAATATCGACACGGCGTCCGCGCAATGGTCGTCATCAATGTAGATACTACTAGAGAAGTCTAGAGTGTCCGTGTTGAATGTAGTCAATGTTCGGATGTTGTGTAGGGAAGAGAACTGAGTGTCAGACTTGTCAGTTAGCTGAAAATCATAACAACATTACGTGGTTCGGATTCCACGTAAAGCTGTAGGTCCCATAACTGCCCTGGCAATTGGGCTATTAATAAATAGTCCTTTCTGAGCTAAGTCGAACTCAGATAGTAACAATGACTACACTCGTTCATCTACGCTCATCACACTCATTCACTCCTCATATTCACCCAAATCTCTACGATCGGCGTCTTAGAGACGAAAAATGAATTATGAATAATGTTATGGGTAGTTAAACCAGGACAGAAGTTTAAAAACAAACACTTTCACCTTAACTGCTAATATATGAACGATTTGAAATTAATGGTTTTGAATAGAACGTTAAAATCTAATTTTTATCTCAAAAATATAAATTTTAAAAGATAAATATATGAATGTGCATATTTGAGGAGCTAAACTCATTACAGAGAATGTTTTTAATTCACTTGAAGTTTATAAATTATATGTTCAATCTATAAATCTTTGTAATATGTACAAAGAATTTAGTTCTTTGTTTCGCCGCAACTGTCGTTAGGGAAGCAACTGTCCTCCTTACTGCCTCACTAACACACACAAAAGGTGTTCTTGCGGGCATTTCTTGAAAGAACTGTTGCAGCATATCCCGAACACAAAAATTCATACTCCCTCATATGGAGTAAACTATAGCAATCATTTTTACAAATATCTTAAATATACTCTTTAGGATAAAGATTATTGAACAATTTTCAACTCAAAATTAGTACAGAAGTCACTTATAAAAAAAACTACTGGTTGCACTTTAAAATATATATTTGTTTATTTTTACTTGACTCTGGGTTAGTTAGTACTTTTGTCCACACTATCATCAAAACTTGAAAGAATTATGTCACATGATTTCATATTGTGTTATACCTATAAAGGCCAAATAAGCTCACTTTGCATGATATATTTTCATGTAACTTTTTATTATATATATTTCCTTCTACATACTTTTTGGTTATAAGAACACTAAAAATGTTATTCAAAATATTTTCAAAATTATTTTTAGTAACATCCCTTGAAGGAGAATATACTTCATTACATGCGTACGGTTTCCCTATGTAAATTTTTAGAAAATATACAAATTTTCAAATTTCACGTAAATGTTATAAAATTGACTTTGTGTTTTACACTATTACTTAGGAGGGGGGGTTGTTATTACTTTAGAACTAAAGTATCAAGTTCCAACGTCGTGCATACTGGCTGAGACTTAACTAAAACGAAAACAGAATAAAACACAAAATGGCTTCATTCAAATGTCTATTATCGTACCCATTCAGTGGTTCTATTATCGTACAGCTTGTTTCTTATCTTTTCTATTGTTATATCTGAACACTTATGTGGATTTTAATATTTTACTGTCAGTTAATGAATGTTTCAGTTTCAAGGAATAACTTATTTTAGAGAATATATATACTATCATAAGTTAGTATATTTTTAAGCAAAATATTCGGTCCAACGAAAGATGGAGACCAACGGAGTATAAAACACAAACGTTGTTTAAGGAACCTGCCATCGTAGCAGATGTCAATAGTATAAGGTTGAAGTGGGCAGGTCATGTACAAAGGAGGGGAGGGAACACATGCCTGAAAGAAATGTGGAACAGTTACCCAGAGGAGGAAGACAACGAGGAAGACCATAGAAACGACGGAGAGATCAAGTGGAAGAAGACATGAGAAGGATAGGACTAGGAAATCGAGAAGGATGGAGAAGGATGGATGCGAAGAATCGAGAGAGATGGAGGAAGGCGATTGCGAGGCCAAGTATTACTTAGGTCATAGATAGCCATGGGAGTATATGTGCAAGTAAGAAATATACAGGGTGGAAAAATATGGAAACGCTTTCACAACGTTATTTTATCCCATAGATAATTTGATAATTTAATTTTTTTGAGTAATTGTGTTCCATAAACTATAATTTTTTATGAGAATAATTTACTTACAACCGTTAAAAATTGGAGAAATAATATTGTTAAAATTACTTATTTTGAAATTTAAATGACTGCTACTCTGGAAAGGATAAAATTCCGGATTGCAGCAATTAATTTCTATGGAATAGACCTTTCATTTAATACCAAACTCGACCTAGGCTTATTTTGAAGATTTCCGTTCAACTCCTGATGGGCCATTCCCCTGAAAAGATGAAATGTCACCAATGGCGTCAAAAATTATGTTCTTTGTACCCATGATCACGTACAAAATTTCACTTGTACAAATGAAGTCATACAAAAGTTGCGAAAACGTTTCCATATTTTTTCCACCCTGTAATATTATGTAATATTATTACAGTATATTTATCTTTTTATTAAGGAACCTCCAACTAAATACCACATTCCTTATGGTAATTGGACTCTTTCACGCTAATTGGATCACTCACTAATTAAATAATTTAATGATTGTTCTCATTTTTAATAACGATGGTAATTTTATAAAATATGTTGCAACCAATAAACAATCACTTTTGGAAAAGCTAAAATGTCACCAAAGGTGTTTTAATTTATTTGCACGATAGTATGTGCATTAAGTGTTGTTTGTTCATGTTATTGTGACATTTTGTAAAACACTCGTAAATTTCATGCCAATGATATAATAAATTCATAGCGGTGCATCACACATCTATGAATATATCCTTCTTTGATGCATGTGGTTTCGTTGTTAGGGGTTGAATTCATGAACCATATCAGGGTGGGTAGGATGTACATGTGTTGTATCCTTTCTTATATATTTTTAAGATCGTCATTTTTAAGGTTTCCATATTTTTACCATTCATTACGTTTACAAAATCAATCAAGCCGTAAGTGTACAACACTTCACAACTCCATCTGTCTAAATGTCGAGACCGTTATGTATTATTCATATTGTCAAAATAAATTCCATATACACAAGTGTGGACTTGGAGATAATGTCAATTCTATGAGATTCCAGAGACCAGTCGGAATCTCTCCGGATATTTCATTACATTCTCCCCACGACTTGTCTGGAACGAGCATCTGGATGTTTTCAACTTATTTTACTTCGTTTGTTCCAAAGAATCACATTGGAAAATGTCTAATAAAAGTCTAAAGAAACAGGAAACTTTGTCTATCATGTACTTTGAACTTCTAAACTAATGTAACAGTTGTCTTCATATTGAACGAGTCATTGTTGATATTGAATTGTTAATATATTGAAAAATAAAACTACAAACTAAAATGAAAATATTTTGATTCATACGTACTATATAATATAATTGGCGATAAATATATATGTTTAGTTAGAATATTTAAATATTTATGTATTCTTTAGACGTCAATATTTAAGACATGGACGAATATGGATGTCGCATGAACGAATGTAGTCATTGTGATCGATTTGAAACTATGTTATGACTCTGACTGGAATCGAACTGAGAACCTTTAGGTTATTTCATATTCTCTAATATATGCTCTCTTTCATATTCAATCATATAATATGAATCTTTGATCCAGATGAAATAATATATTTTTAGTTTAAAGTTGTAATACATCACTTATACACAGGAAGTGCTGACATTGACAATAAAATGTTTATACCAATTTCAAAAAAATATAACAATTTCTACAACAACTAATTTGGAAATGGACACTGTAATATGCACAGGAAAAGTTTTCAGATCGAAGCTATACTAAGTGGAATCTGAACCACGTAGTATTGGTCTAGCTAACAAGCCTTACACCTCAGTCTCTCTCCTGACAACGAGCTGCCTACATATGTTGAAGGAAAGTCTCCTTAAACCCAAGGGGGTGGATTTCTCGGATATTACATACTGTGTTACGACATCCGAAAGATTACCTTCTTTTGTTTATTTTTCAGTTGTAATGGACAAGTAATGAAACTGAACTCAACTTCTGGAACTAACCCTGTAACTAAGACATACTAAATTTATATCTAAATATGTTTTTTAATGATTTAAGTAACTTTTATTTGAGAATTTTACTATCACAAAACTATTGTTCACATGTGCCGATTGTAAAGTGATCTACTGAAAATACCTCTACGAGTGATATTCACTGAAAGGTGTAAGTGAGAGAGATATATAATTTACTGTAATACATTCATTATTACTCCATTAAATATTCATTCTTCAAAACTCGTTCAATATTGACAAATATTGTTTATTACAAGCTCAGATTTTGAAGCCACCACGAAAGACCGCTTAGCAATTGTTTACAAGTAAAATTAAAATTACTAATATAAAAAACTGAACAGATCATCTGTCATGAGACACACAAACCCCGAAAGTGTGTCAGTAACACACGTGAGTCGGAGTTAAGGGTGAGAAACCAAGTTAGTGGGGTTGGTTATTAGAGTGGGTTGTGACAGAGGGCGCTTCATTGTCTCTTCACTGGGAGCAGAGATTTCCATAACTCTTCTCTCGCCAGGGCTGCCACACGAGTGATATTAACGCGCTCCGAGTTTGTTTACTAACCAACAGTTTTCTATAAACATTTAAATATATTTTTACACAAAGAATGACATTTGGTTAGTGAGAAAATTACTAAACGTATAAATAATATTCATAAATGCTAATAAAGGGATACTTAACCATGCGCAATAAGTAATTAACTCAGTAATAAAGTAATAAAATAATTTTAAATCTAAGTTTTAATAACTTTTTTAAATTGCTATTAGTTAAATACTATATATTTTTAACTATGCTTATTGTGTGTGTCAGCATATTATAAACAATTTCTACATAACAATTATTTTTATTACAATATATTATCTTATTATAGACTTTTATTACTACTTAGTAATATATTTTTTAGTACGAGTTATATTTTTCAAGTTTCGATTTTTTTACCTTTAGAGAGTTGTTTAATTTTGTACACTAAAAGCTATCACACAGCCCTTATTCTGGCCAAAATTTAAATTGTAAAATAGTTAGCTTAAAATGGACTTTCTATTGTAAAATGGATTGATATTGTAAAATAATGTTTTCTCAGGTTATTTATAGAACTTCGATAGAAATACCCATTTATTTATTAAATGTGGAACTTGTGTCTCGCGTAACTTTTTTGTTTTAAGGTTATTATTGTGATTGTGTAATACATGTGTGTGATTCCTTCTTTTATTTCTAAAAGTAATCACGGTAATAGTTTCTGTCGGCACTGGTGGCGCAGTGCTGTAATCCAGCTACTTGGGGACAAAGTGTTAAGGAGACAGGAGGCGATAGGTTCTATGCTAGGTCCTACCGAAATGGTATCCATCAGTAGTTGCTATCGGCGTGGACACTACTAGAGAAGTCTGGAGTGTTCATGTTGGGTGGTTGTATAGGGGACAGAATACAGTATCAGGCTTGTCAGTTAGCTGAAAATTAGACTAAAACTACGTGGTTCGGATTCCACGTAAAGCTGCAGGTCTCTTGGTATTGGGCTATTATAAATGGCCCTTTCTGAGGAACAGAAACCAGACTACGCAGGTCATCCACACTCAAGTAATGATTAATATTCGCCTTAAAATACGCAAAGAGTTGCGCGGCGTCTCATATCTACGAATCTTAACGAACCATTGGAGTCATTCTAAAATATACAGTGATTTTATTCGAGTTGAAGAGCAAACTCAATATTACAGAACGTTAATTAACAAAAGAACTATCCTCAAATATTTATTAATTACTCAAATAATTAATAGAAAATCCTATTTCTATTTAGTTTTAAAAAGCAAAATGCTGGTTTTAAAACAATATAAAGACAAAAAATATATAAAATTTGGAAAGAACCTATATAATGAATGACTAAAATGCAAGCCCACACTCGGCTTTGTGGTGGGCCTTGATTTGTACAAGTCTGTGAAATGTGTGCGTTTAGAACTAACAGCTGGTTGAACCGCAGCTCGACCACGTTCAGAGGAATTGCTTTAATCCCGAGAATCCCCTAACTTGAAATGCGCTGCAAACTGGGAAAACGATTTTATAACAATATACATTTCAACTATGTTCTTTAAGATGAGTTCATTGTACGTTACTATTGCGTTGTAAGATACTAAAAGTTTCGTAGATAAAATAATGTAAAATGAAACGTTCCCAACAATTCACCTATTAAGGGATGATAAATTACATGAAATAGTCAAATTTTATGTTTTCTAAGATAGATGAAGTGTAAAATAACTTGACATTAGATACTAATACAAAACCGTTCTACAACGCTTCATTTCAAAGGATAATTAGGCCGGATATAAAGTGACCTGCATGTTATACTATCGCATCTATGGATTTCAGCAGCGGAGGGGAATCGTTCCGCTGCTAATCACGGGTGTGACAAAATGTTGCTTGAAGTTTTCAATATTCGCATTTGTGTTTAGTTGAAAAAAAAATAGATAACTTTAATGAACTGTACTAGTTTGTTAAATTCCTATTTAATATTATTATTATTCAGTTATTTGAATATTTAATAATGATTTTCTGTGGTGTAATCATTCAAAGCTTTATTCGTTTAAGTTAATAAAACCAACCAACGGTCACTTTTGATAATGGTGTATTGCGAGGGTCTTGATACCGTCTTTCAAGTTGCTATGGCAACATTAAATGGAATTAATCAGTGGGAAAAGAGTAGTTCTCTCTCTCACTTCCACCTTTCAGTGCATATCACTCGTAGAGGTATTTTCAGTAGATCACTTTCCAATCGGCACATGTAAACAATAGTTTTGTGATAGTAAAATTCTCAAATAAAAGTTAATTAAATCATTAAAAATCATATTTAGACATAAATTTAGTATGTTTTAGTAGCAGGGTTGGTTCCAGAAGTTGAATTTAGTTTCATTACTCATCCATTACAACTGAAAAATAAACAAAAGAAGGTAATCTTTCGGATGTCGTAATACAGTATGTAATATCCGAGAAATCCGCCCCCTTGGGTCTAAGGAGACTTTCCTTCAACATATGTAGGCAGCTTGTTGTCAGGAGAGAGACTGAGGTGTCAGGCTTGTTAGCTAGACCAATACTACGTGGTTCAGATTCCACTTAATATCATGGAGACAGCTCTTAGATCAGAAAAATGTATATTGTTAATTTCCAATTTAAGTATTGAATAAATAGTTATATATTTTTAATCTGCACAAACATTTTATTGTCGATGTCAGCATTTCGGTTGTATAAGTGATATATTACAACTTTAAACTGCAAAGATATTGTTTCATCTGGATCAAGGATTCGTTTTGTATAAGTAAATTAATCGCACACATGTGCTGTACATGTACAATGATTAAAAGATTTATCACTTAACCATCTTAGGGAGATGCATTTATTTTCCATCCTTATTTCCACCAGTATTAGATAACATTTCATCTATTTAACTTATCTGTAGGCGATAGATTCTATGCTCGGCCCCCTTAATACCGACATAGCGTCCTCTGATGTTTCATATCGTCGTGGACTACTTGAGAATCTTGGGTGGCCATGTTGTGTGGTAGTCAGAGTCCGGATGCTGTGTAAAGGTGAGTAGAAGGTTTGTAAATTAGTTGAAAACCAGACCAATACTACGTGGTTCGGATTCCAAGTAAAGGTGTAGGTCACTTAGTTACCCTGGTTATTGGGCTATTTATAAATAGCCCTTTCGGAACATAAGTCGAACTCAATTAGTAACCAGACTCACAGGTCATCCAATAATCATTTAACCATGGATATTCGCCTTAAAATACACACAAAGGGCACTAGGCCAGGAATTAGTATATTGGAGAGATAGGACATCAGCAAACTTAGACCTTAGAAGACAAGTTCACTAACACCAGAGTAGTAGTAATATTCACAAAATAAACACTTAAACACTTAATCTCACAAATTTTCAATACCACTGGCATTTCCATCTCTCTCTCTCTCTCTCTCTCTCTCTCTCTCTCTCTCTCTCTCTCTCTCTCTCTCTCTCTCTCTCTCTCTCTCTCTCTCTCTCTCTCTCTCTCTCTCTCTCTCTCTCTCTCTCTCTCTCTCTCTCTCTCTCTCTCTCTCTCTCTCTCTCTCTCTCTCTCTCTCTCTCTCTCTCTCTCTCTCTCTCTCTCTCTCTCTCTCTCTCTCTCTCTCTCTCTCTCTCTCTCTCTCTCTCTCTCTCTCTCTCTCTCTCTCTCTCTCTCTCTCTCTCTCTCTCTCTCTCTCTCTCTCTCTCTCTCTCTCTCTCTCTCTCTCTCTCTCTCTCTCTCTCTCTCTCTCTCTCTCTCTCTCTCTCTCTCTCTCTCTCTCTCTCTCTCTCTCTCTCTCTCTCTCTCTCTCTCTCTCTCTCTCTCTCTCTCTCTCTCTCTCTCTCTCTCTCTCTCTCTCTCTCTCTCTCTCTCTCTCTCTCTCTCTCTCTCTCTCTCTCTCTCTCTCTCTCTCTCTCTCTCTCTCTCTCTCTCTCTCTCTCTCTTACTCACTCACTCTCTCTCTCTCTCTCTCTCTCTCCCCTCTCTCTTTTTGTAAGATAATCTAGGATTGTAAAAATGATAAGCACTAATTGTTTACTTGGCTCATTTTATCTTGCTATAAGTTAAAGTGACAGCTGAAAGACGCCGAATGTTAGCATTTTATGTTAGTTCATTATATGGTATAATCATAATGGAATATAAAATGTTATTATGATTTTTGTTTATGAAATAGAACAAAAAATACTACCTTTTTAACAATGGAACACGTATTTAATATTGAGTGAAATCATATCAGGTAAATATGAGTATTAATTCTACTCTAAACCAACATCGATTCTTCAACGTGTTTAAAGTACCTAACTAAAATTGCGTAGTTCGATAGATGAGATGAAAGATTGGAGAATTAAAGCTGTAGATGGCAATTTTAAACACGCTTGTCTCAACCACCTAATTAAGATTAACGATCATTTCATTAATTACTTCACTACAACGACGAGCTTTTAACGTAGTTTCCATTTTACTAAAACAAAGTAGTTATCAGTTTACTTTGTTTTAGAAAAAGTTTGATATTTACTTTATAATTATACAATTCATCCAGAAGACAAAAGCTTTCATTTTTTAACTTTTGAACAACTTACCACTTTAAACAACCTTTTGGCTTTGTGTCGTTATTTTTTTTTTTACGGTTTCGGCCATTGTTGTTTTTATTACCCCATTAGGTTGAAGTAAGATCGAAAACTTAAATTGTTTGCCAACAGGATCATGGTTGACTTATGGTGTGCTATATTTTTTAGGAACATCAGCAGCAATCATCGATATTAAGGAAATGTATTAACAAATTTATAGTACAATTTTGTATTTTACCCCTTTTTTAACGCTTGACCAAAGAAATTAATTAATTCTTTGTAGTTCTTGCAAAAGGCAATAAGAGTATTCCCTGCTAAGCACTATAAATTTATGTAGTTAAATTTGGCCTTATGGATAGAATAAGTGAAAAAGATTCTTCTCCAATTGTTTCATGACATAATATGTGAATAAATACTTCCCTAAACTTATTTTAAAAACTCAGACTCCAGAATCCAGAGACGTGTAAATTATCATGTAGGTTGGGTGAGACGCCCAATCAAGAGTCACGTGTAGTTAGGACCTTCTAACAGCTGTAGGTAACGTATATTTTAGAGATTGAACAGGACATTTAAGTAACGTTTAGTCGGCAAGAGTCTCTCTGCTGCCGACTACGTTTTGGACCCTTTATGCTAAAGTAAAGGCGTGTGTCTGGACCGGAGTATTAATACATGATACAAAATGTTAAAATGTCAATTGACTTTCATCATCACCCCCATGGCTAACTTTGTAACGGCGCAAACGTGATTCGGCTACGCCGGTGTACTGCGGGATTTGTCTAACAACTAGTGAAGACACTGGACATCAATTGACCGCCATCATCCACCCCTCATGCCATTTTTAACGGCGCAAACGTGATTCGGCTACGCCGGTGTACTGCGGGGCTTGCCTTACAACTAGTGAAGGCACTTAAGCATGTTTACAAGACGCATATATGCCCATCACTGTTTGCGTGCTCTTCTAAGATTCTCAAACCCCGCTATCAATATACAGTACTTCAATATACAGAACGGAAAGGTTGAATGGGTACTCCTAATAAACGACTATATACGAATCAGTTTATCAATTAATACCAGGAATTACGATGATCCATTATATGTAAATTCAAAATGAGCTCCTTTAACAACTACTGTCGTACGCAGTATGAGAGTGCCATTAGCACATGAACACCGGCCTTGTCAAACTAGACTTATCTATGCAAAGCACCTCCATAACTTCAATTGTTTGACATGCGAAGGCGAGTATATACAGATAAGAAAAAATGTCACTATACAACAAGTATTCAACTAACGAAGCCAGATCGTTATTACACGAGAAACGCCTAAGTCACTTTGTGAATAAACAATATTACGATTTTCGTAGGAGTGGTTTTCCGATCTTGTATAGGTGTTTGAATGTAATATGCTAAATCCATAAATTTCCTTGATATTGATTAATAGTAAGGCAGGATGTACGTTATTTGAATATAAGGGTCCAATGAAAATAGAGAATTCTTTAAGGTCTCCCCCACCTTCCTGATCATATTCCTTTATAAAAGGGAAACTGACAACCCAATTTCCATCACTGAGGGTTAGTGTCATTCAAATACCATTTGTACATATCATTTAGCAGATCGAACTTCTATACAACACGATTATCTAAAATTCGTTTGTTAATTCACAGTTACAAGCCAGTACAATTGGCACAAGTGGGTCAAGTCCATAGGTGAATGTAGCCACCCGGTTGACGCCTTTATCTACAAGTCGTATGTCAGCTAACAGTTACAAGCCAATTCAAGCTGTTCAAGTGGGACAAGTGACCTTGTCGACGCCGTTCTATACGTCTTATGTCAACTCACAGTTACAAGCCAATACAGGCTGTTCAAGTGGGTTAAGTGACCTTGTCGACGCCGTTCTATACGTCGTATGTCAAGTCACAATTACAAGCCAATACAGGCTGTTCAAGTGGATCAAGTGCCCTTGTCGGTGCCGTTCTATACGTCGTATGTCAAGTCACAATTACAAGCCAATACAGGCTGTTCAAGTGGATCAAGTGCCCTTGTCGGTGCCGTTCTATACGTCGTATGTCAAGTCACAATTACAAGCCAATACAGGCTGTTAAAGAGGATCAAGTGACCTTGTCGACACCGTTCTATACGTCGTATGTCAGCTCACAGTTACAAGCCAATACAGGCTGTTCAAGTGGGTAAAGTGACCTTGTCGACACCGTTCTATACGTTGTATGTCAATTACAGTTACAAGTCAATACTGTCAGTACAAGTGGGTCAGGTCAATAGGTGGTTGTAGTCACCTGGTCGACGGCGTTCTTCAAGTTGTATGTCAGCTCACAGTTACAAGCCAATACAGTCGGTACAAGTGGGTCAAGTCAATAGGTGGTTGTAGTCACCTGGTCAACGGCGTTCTTCAAGTTGTATGTCAGCTCACAGTTACAAGCCAATACAGTCGGTACAAGTGGGTCAAGTCAATAGGTGGTTGTAGTCGTCTGGTCGACGGCGTTCTTCAAGTTGTATGTCAGCTCACAGTTACAAGCCAATCAGTCGGTACAAGTGGGTCAAGTCAATAGGTGGTTGTAGTCATCTGGTCGACGGCGTTCTTCAAGTTGTATGTCAGCTAACAGTTACAAGCCAATCAGTCGGTACAAGTGGGTCAAGTCAATAGGTGGTTGTAGTCGTCTGGTCGACGGCGTTCTTCAAGTTGTATGTCAGCTCACAGTTACAAGCCAATCGGTCGGTACAAGTGGGTCAAGTCAATAGGTGGTTGTAGTCGTCTGGTCGACGGCGTTCTTCAAGTTGTATGTCAGCTCACAGTTACGAGCCAATCAGTCGGTACAAGTGGGTCAAGTCAATAGGTGGTTGTAGTCGTCTGGTCGACGGCGTTCTTCAAGTTGTATGTCAGCTCACAGTTACAAGCCAATCAGTCGGTACAAGTGGGTCAAGTCAATAGGTGGTTGTAGTCGCCTGGTCGACGGCGTTCTGCAAGACGTATATCAGCTTACAGTTACAAGCCAATACAGTCGGTACAAGTGGGTCAAGTCAATAGGTGGTTGTAGTCGCCTGGTCGACGGCGTTCTCTAATTTATGTGTACAACACAAACTGTAACAGTCATTAACTGGTTGGGTCTGTATTTATTGTTGCTGTACAGAATGAAAACTCATTGAAAATTAAAATGTAAGTGTTATATTGTTTTTATCATCCTAGTTATAAAGATTTCTTTGCTAATTCTCTTTGAAGATAACATGCATCATTTACTGTTATATTTTATTCCCTCGGTTCAAGTTATTATTTCTTTAGTATTGGAGAAAAAACAATAATGTTCTACTACACTTTCATTTATAGTTTTGGTTTTATTGAATGTGGTGTGAGGTAGTAGTCTCCTGTAAGAGTTTTTTTTTACTAATTATTAAAATTATAAAATTAGCTGATTACAATAAATGAGTAGCGGTCTCATTGTTACTTACTAAATACAATAATATGAAGTTAGTAGGTATATACGGTATTGTATGAGTGATATTATCTGTATAATATGTATTATTTCTTTATTTTCTTATTTTGTATCCATTTATTATTTTTGTAAGACGCCGATTTTAGAGACAAGGGCGAATATGAGGGGTGAATGAGTGTGATGAGTGTAGATGAACGAGTGTAGTTATTGTTACTAACTGAGTTCGACTTCGCTCAGAAAGGACTATTTATTAATAGCCCAATAGCCAGGGCTACTATGGGACCTACAGCTTTACGTGGAACCCGAACCACGCAGTGTTGTCTGATTTTCAATCAGTTCGATGCTCAGTTCTCATCCCTACACAACATCTGAATTTGACTACCATCCAACATGGACACCCCAGACTTCTCTAGTAGTGTCCACGTTGATGACAACCATTGAGCGGACGCTGTGTCTATATTAGGAGGACCGAGCATGGAACGTATCGCCTACAATATCCCAAACACTTTTACCATTAACTTTTGTTAACTTTCACATTAGTCATTTTATTATTTGAATATCTCGTCGTTGGTAGAAAACACTTTTATTAGGAGTTCTCACAATAGGCTCATTATAAAGGTTTTCCCCGCCTACTTATCGGCTGTACACGATTAATAAGCCAAACTAATGAAAGTAAATAAGACTCGCCCGTTTGCGTGACTCTTTCGCGATGCAAAAACGTTACGTGCATGATCATTAATCAAATATCGAGCCACTTCTCTTATCTCTTAACACTCTTATCATTGGTGGCTGCTAATGCATCTTCACGTATCTAAATATGACGTTTTAGGCCCTAAACAAATTACATATAATGGCATTATGACAGTTTCTTCGTCACTTTTGATTTTATTACCACAGTAGATGTTTTATACTGTGATATTAGTTCCAAATAGATTTCTCATCCTTATATATAATACGTGAATCCATTTTTTGTCAACGCAACTACTCCCTTATTTCTTAACCAATTTAAACGGTTGAAGTGTCAAAACATATGCCTCTATTCGCAGTTGTGCAATAAGGTGTTAATTCTTCAATATTTTCACCCTGAAAGGCATGGGAAGCCCTAAAAATACGTTTTTAGGTTATAAGAATCACATGGAGAGAGATTTGAATGAATCGAAAAATAACAGCTGTTCAAATTTAAATACTGATTTACAAGTTTTAACAGCTGTTGGAATATAAACAGTGGTGTTTGTAATATCCAGGAGATTGTTTTAGGCATGGTTTTAATGTCAATCTAATGCAGTTATTTTATGTATCTAATTAATATTCAGCTGTTAAACAAAAACAAATGAAATGAACACATTTTTAATAGGCAAAGTAATATCATTGGGTGTTTATGATAATAAATAGGTAGCAACGCAAGTATAATGTACGCTCGATAATATGAGCGTATCGAGTGACAGGGTTGGCACGCGTAGCGTGCAGGGGTGTCCCCTAGTGTAATAGGAGTATTTGTATTGTGCCATACGTTTGATTGATTAGTGAGGTCTGCTACTACAGCTGGTTTAAATTGTATTACTTGCACATGGGACTGCACTAGCGCTCTATAATGAACCACAAAACAGCTGATAATTAGAGACAAATAATGTAGCATTGGTTGAGAAATGTATCGACATTTTTACCTTTATATATAAAAGAGAAAGCACTCACTCGCTCATCACTAATTCTCCCAGTTACTGTAATGCTACAAGACTGAAATTTGGTACAAATGTTTGTTGTATGTTAAAGAGGAAAACTAAAGTATTTTCATCTTGATAAAATACTCCCAGTGGGCAGAAACCACCCCTGACAGATCGTTCCATAAGGATAATATAGGGTTGATTTAGTAAATTAATAATAGCTGTTTTGTGAATAAATAAAAAATTTTAATTTTCATGTTTGGCATTATACTATTGATGCATTTTTAATATTATACTATGAGTTTAATCTTCAGCTGTTAAACAAAAATGAAATATGCTAAGTCAGCTAAGTAATACCATTGGCTGTTTACACTAATAAATAGGTAGCAACGCAAGTTGTGTGAGTAAGATACTGTAAATAAATTTAATATTGTGATTTTATACTATTCAGTTCATCTACTGTTATTTTTAACACAATCTGAGGTCGAAGGCCGCGGTGTATCGAACGCAACGAGTATCGGGGTTGGCACGCAAAGCGTGCAGGGGTGTCCCCTAGTGTATCTATAAAATCAACTGCTGTACGCTGTTTTGCTCAATTACTTAGTCAAAATTAAACAACTATGTTACAAAATACTTAAGTTAATTAATTAGTACAAAATACTAAAATACTAAGTGATAAAGAATAAGAATAATTAAGTGTCAATCCTTTATTCTTATTCTTATTCTACGGACAGTGGTCAACGTAAATTCCGAAACTGTATTCTTTTTTGTAATGTAACATTTACTGTGGAATAAATCATTATTATTTTACTATATCTTTAATAATTATTTTAATTATAAAATAATAATGAAATAATGATTTGTAAGGCGACTAGATAGGCACCTTATAGTCAGCGTTGCCAACTCGCACACATCATCATTTACTTGTTCCCCCCACTGGTCTACAATAAACAACTTTTTAGTGCGTTAACCTCACGTAAAAAACTAAATAAAGTTACTCTATTATATCACTGAATGTTTTGTACGCATAATTTAAATGTGTTTTTTTCCAATCGTGATGATTTTGAGTAGAGAGAATAACGACAATATTTAGTGATATGATATATCGGACCAAAATATCGATACGGTCCGTATTATCGAAATAAAATATCGATACTAGTATATCGATATATCTAACCGTATTTATCGATATTTCCGATAAATCGATGTATCGTTGCCATCACAAGTTACATAACCAGACGATGTAGCTGATAAGGGTGGGGATGGGGTTCTTTAATACCTTCGTAAATTTAGTTTGGATGTTTACTTCGTTAAGGAAACACACGTCAATTTTAATATTCCTCTTTAAGGTAAGTATATGACTGTTTATTATTAAGTGCGTTAGTGGAGTTTCGAGAAACCCCGTTATATCCATTATTATTCATTCATAAGACGCCGATCGTAGAGATATGGTTAAATGAGTGTGATGAGTGTAGATGAACGAGTGTAATCTTTGTTACTAAGGTCTAGTGTTACTGAGAAAGATGTATTTAAAAGATAGTTAAAGTTATTATTAAGAGTTATAATTGGTATCCGAACCACGTAGTATTGGTCTGATTTTCAGCTAACTGAAAAGTCTGATACCCAGTTCTCCTCCCTACATAACACCCGGACACTGACTATAACCCAACATGGACACTTCAGACTTCTCTAGTTGTGTTCTCTTCGAAGTCAACCATTGAGTGGTCGGTATTAAGACTGAGTATAGAACTTATCGCCTACAATTTCCACAGCACTTTGTCCCAAAGTAGCTGAGTTATAGCACTATGCCACTAGTGCCGCCTTATCTTTCAAAATACTTTTTCATCGTCACCTTTATTGCAGTTAAATTAATGATATTTTCCTCTTCAAAATGTTTCTTCTCTAAAAATTATTTTATCTTCATTGCATCTTCTTTCGACACGTTTTCCAATTTGGAGATTTTGTTGCATTTTTTTTACTATTTAGGTGATATATTTTTTTTAATTCTTGGAACATTTACGTATGAAGAAATCTACAACCTTCGTTAAATTTTGCTGGAGGTAATTCCATTCATAAGGGTGATAATGAAGACATTTAAGAAGAAGAAAACCAAACATCGTCTTTTAACTACGTGTTTTCACTTCTTTACGTCATAAGTTAGATTCCATAGCTCATTATTAGTGTTAGGTTGTGTCATTTGGTTTGTAATTTACAAAAGTATATAACAACCATTTTTTATTTTTTTATTTATTCATAAGATGACGATCGTCAAGATATGGGAAAATATGGATTTCGAATGAGTGTGTGATGAGTGTAGATGAGCGAATGTAGTCATTGTTACAAACTAAGGCCGATCATTCCTTAAAACGTGTCATTAATTAATAGCCCAATGACAATTGAACAGCCTGTCGAACTGAGAACCTTTCGCTTATCAAGCTGGGATTGAACCAACTACGTTACCGACCAATTTTCGTTGGTTAGTTATTGTTATTATTGCCAATTTATTATTGTTTAAAATACAATAGCAAATTAATGGTATTTATGATTATCCATTTCTATACGCTTTGTAAATCCTGTCATTTTTTTCACCAGTGGGTAGGATTTTCTGGGGAAACAGCGTTCCTTTCACAGAAAATCGATTTTTACTAAAAATTGAAAATATTTTTGTTGCAATATTATTTTTTGTTATATTTGCGTAATTTAGCGTGATTGTCGGCAATTTTTTCAAATTTGATGTGTTTTTATGCTGGAAACAAATTTTTTAATTTCTTGAGATTTCACGAAAAAACTACTCTTACGCCACAACGTCTATGGTGGCCAAATGTACGATGATAATAAATGGTATGACTTACCACATAAACTGAATTTGCATTTAGGCTGTCCATGCAAATTACGAACTTTTATCGAGCAATATTGACGACCAAGATAAGGTAGGTTAGGTAAGATAAAATGGCATTTTTGGGCTGAAAGAATAATTTCTTTGCAAACCCAATTATATATCCATGTTCAGTATAAAAAATAAAAAACATGTAAAATGAAAAAATTACGAATTTAAAATTTAATTTTTCTTTTCAATTTCAGCTAAGAATAAGTGTTTCGTGGTTGAAATCTACCTCCTCGATATATATTACCACATTTTAATCATTTATATATTTGTCTTAATGACTTACAGACACCGCTTCTTCCCACATTGTAACAATTATTTATGTTACCAATGTGGTTTTAATCTCACGTAGAATTGAAACAAAAATGCATCTGTGTACAAAGAAACTAAACAACTAAGGTGGATTAAGTGAGGATAGATGAAATGAGTACAACACTACTTTCATAGCTACCAGGAATAGCCTTTAGGTACTCTGGTGGAGGGAAAGTGTGTGCGCATCCATAATGCGCATAGGTGTGTTTATAAGTTAACCTAGTTTTTTTCTAATATATAAACTGTATTAAGAACAAAACGGATACCAAGTTATGAGTAAGTATATTATTGAGGAAATTAAGAAGTAAAAATATTACTTTTAATTACTCTAAATTAATTAAAACTTTGAAAAAAAAATAACTTTCTCAGCGTGTATAGTCGTGCTCATCATAACGGGCAACAGTCCAGTTCGTTCCGCTGCAAGGTATTGGAAAGCCATTACAGACAGAACTCGTGGCTTACTCCAATATTGCCCGAGGGACCGGCGGATCTGGAATATAGATCAGCTGACCGATCACGACGTGTATCAGCTGTGAACTCCAGTTGTTATATAAACCACTTAAAATGACTAGGGGACACCCCTGCACGCTCCGCGTTCCAAAGTCACTCGCTGTGCCCGCGACGCCTCGGCCTCGAGATCTAACTTTTGAATTCAAATATTACTAATTAAACTGTATTAAGTAAAATAATATTATTTAAATTCGTTTACAGTAGCTCACTTACTGCACTTGATTTGCACTCTATTTATAGTATAATAATTATAAACAACCAATGTTATTACTAAGCCTATGTCAAGTGTTTTCATTTTATTTATTGACTGATAACATACATACAGACAGACATGTATTCGCTCTTTTATAATTAACTTAATATTTTACTGTGCTGCTATATATGTTTAACCTAACAACTTATTTGGACCATTTAGATTTGTTTATGTCGCCAACTGGTCAATTGAAATTAATCTACTTAATAATAACATTGCACCTTTGACGCCGATTAGGGTAAAAACCTATGGGAAGTTAAAAATTCTAGTTCCGTTACGACTTAGAAATCAAAATTTTCTTTTGAATAAAAACATTTCATCAAAATCGGTCAAGTAATGAGTTCAGAAAGTGAGTGAACTAAATTACCCGATTTTTTAATATATAGGATAAACTATCTAAATCTAGAAGCATATAACTATTTTTCTGCATTGAGATAGGTAAGTTAGAAGACAAAATATATAGTTTTATATGTAGGATAAGGTAAGAAGTAGCACCTGAAGGCGGCAGGAGTTTTATATCTGTCGAAACGTTGTGATAGTATTAAAAACACTCGAAACGCGTTTACCATTGGAACAATCCAACTCTACCAAACGACTTTCCAACAACACATGATAGTTATATTGTTATAGCACTAAACGTTTTGGAATAAGATACGTTTTGTTAACTTTTTAAATTTTAGTTCTTCTTTCAGTTTCTTCTTTAGTTTCTATTATGATCTTTCCATAACTACAAATTTAATATGATTAATCAACATATTAGTTTGTAATCGAAATGATGCAAACTAGCCATTGAATATTCAGAGTGGGAAAAATGGTAACGCTTTTACAACAAAGCGTTGTGAATAATGTTGTTTAATGATTGTGTTCCGATAATTTTTTATCCGGTTTGCGGCAGTTAATTTCTTTTGAATAGACATTTCATTTGATACCAAACTTGACCTAGGCTTACGCTGAAGATTTCCGATCAACTTCTCTTGGGCCATCCCCATGAAAAGATGAGACTCGATTATGGTGTCATAAATTATTTTCTTTTTAACCATGATCATGTATTTCACTTTTACAAATGAAGTCATACAAAAGTTGTGAAAGCGTTTCCATATTTTTGCCACCCTGTATATTTCCAGGAATTCAGTTAGAGTTTAGTACTGGATTGGGAAAGTCACACTCGATAAAACAATTTAGGCGACCTAAAGGCCCTCTTGGGGCACCTTTCTCACAATATGGCGTAAAGGTCTCAGCAATTGTAGCCTACCGTCATCACTTCCACATCCCTACTTCTTTTCGTCCTGGACTCTCTCGTACAAATTCGCATCCCTTGGTTGTTGGCTCAAGATTGTCTTTCGGGCACTAATCAGTGAATTGTCTTCCAGGATTAGCTCAAGTTTTCTTTCCTCTTTCCCAAACCTCTCACACAGGAAAATTTGAAAATTTTTGAAAATGCGATATCGTTTAATAATCCCAAACCAAACGTAGGAGTTCTAACAATGCGTTGCAAAACAACCTATCCTGTGAGTTGTAAAAAAAGTTATTCACCTTGAATTTAGCTAATTCTTCTAACCAGCTTTGCGATCTAGCCTCTACTACAAGCTGAAAATAGAACAATAAACACTAATTCCGTAAAACAAGCATACCAACACCCACTGAATAGACAAGAATACAACATGTATATACATCAATTTCATTTATGGGATCTACCGGGCCACGCAGAGTACAATCAACGATTTTTGGTGAATTGGCTTTTCTTTGTGCGAAAAATTGTTTCATTCTTTCACAATGATCACTCTTTTTTTACTGGACCAGGTAGTTTTGGTTCTTTTCCCATCACCCTCTGATACGTGTAAACACAGAGGAGAAAGAATCAGAGGTCGAATGCAATAGTGCAGAAAATGTGTGTCGAGTTAGTGAGTCACGGTAGTTATTTCTTTAGTTTGCCACGCGATGGCCGGTCCAGAATTTAAGTTCCTCCTTTAATCCTCTCTCCCAAATCTGTAAGGTTAACCATTAATTAATGATGTTAACGCTTTAATTATTACTACAGATGTATAAAGATGTACATTAGTTGTAATCTATTTGTAACTGTCACTGAGGCGTTCGCTGCAATCTTAAGAAAGACACTTATGTTTCTTTTTTATCAGTGGTGTATATTTGTTGTGCTTGTTTTAGTTTGAAATATGAATAAAGACTACACCCTCTGTTTTTACGACTTATATTATAGCACCGACCCTGTTAATAGTTTATACGTTTGCCATAATTGAACTTTCATAAATGTGTACAATTAATTATACTGCGCTTTATTGATATACCGGGTGTTAAAAAAGATTGGGAACTCCTTAATATTTATCATATAATATTAATAAACACAGAACAATGAAACTCTAGGATTACGTCTTCAATGTAATTACTGAAGTTTTGGCCATTTTAACTGTTCATTTTCGCTTTGGGGATCGTCCTGTGGAAGGGTCTGAAAAATCTGAAATGTAAGCATAGGTCGAGTTTTACCTCACTTTAAAGGTCATTGTTAGAGGAACACATTGCCGCAACCCCGACTGAAAAAGGACTATTGGTTTGGAAATTACAGCCTCTCAAAGTTCCAATCCAGGTCAAACTTTGAGAGGCTGTAATTTCCAAATCATTAGTCCTTTTTCAGTCGGGTTTTTTACGATTGGGAGGGCCAGGCTTCCAAACCTGGTAACGGTACCTAGGCAAAAAAGGCTTATTATGCACCCTCCATTACAGGACTTCAAACCTCATCCAATCTAAGGTCCTTAGAGAAGCTTGAGATTGCCTTAATGAGGTTTTCCTGTGCTCCACCTTGACCACGTTCTAAAACGCCGCCCAAGGTGAGAGCCCGCTTCCTAGCTAGAGCCGGCCAGTGGAAGAGGATGTGCCGTCCAAACTCCTTCTCCTCCCCACATTTCCTACACAAGAGAATGGGGGTTGGGAACCCCATCATGTTCATCTCTGCCCGAAACGTCCAGTGTCTAGTTATAAAACCAACCAGTCGGGGTCGCGGCAATGTGTTCCTCTGACAATGACCTTTAAAATAAAGTATAACTCAACCTATGATTACATTTAAGATTTTTCAGACTTCCTTCACAGGACGTCCCCCGAAAGCGAAAAAGGACAGTTAAGATGGCCAAAATGTCAGTAACTACAGTGAGGACGTAATCCTAGAGTTTCATTGTTCTGTGTTTATTAATATAATAAATATTAAGGGGTTTCCAGACTTTTTGAACACTCGGTATATTTATATTGATGGATTATTCTCTAAGTACTTTAATCTACAGTTTCTATAGAGCTTATGTAAAGCAATAAGAATGTAGGTGTTAGTTGAAGGGATGTGTACGTGGCCTTACACCAGTATTGGATTTGGATAATCAGTGTTAACAATCAGCTACGGCAAGCAAGCGGTAGATCAATGAAACCTCCCCTTTACTATCCACCTTCACACATTAAACAATGTTTGACGGGGCAAGCTTCTTCGAACCGTATTTTAAAGAAGCTTCTTCGAAGGGAAAAATTAAAGAATTAATTGTTACATTTATTTAATGGAGGGAAATTCTTTTGTTTTAATTTTAAGTATGGGGGGAAATGAATAGTAATGTAAGTATAATCAAATCTTAAAGCGTTATAAAATTAATCTAGTTATGAGCTTAAAGGATTTTATCTACATCACATACAGGGTGGAAAAATATGAAAACGCTTTCACAACTTTTGTATGATTTAATTTTTCACTTGTAAAAGTGAAATGTTTTACATCATCATGGTTACAAAGAACATAATTTTTGACGCCATTAGCCACATTTCTTCTTTTCATGGGGACGGCCCACGAGGAGTTGATCGAAAATCAACGTAAGCATAGGCCGAGTTTGGCATCAAATTAAAGGTCTTTCAAATTAACAGAAATTAAATAATACTAACAGAAAAATTAATTTTTACCAACCAGTTAATATAAAGTGGGTAAATGTAGAAATAAAATACAAATTTCGTAACAGAGTAACAATAAAAACTACGAGAAGACAAACAATATAAACTATATTTTAAAATTACATAAAACTTGTTCTCTTAGGTCATACAATGATAAAAACAAATAATAAATTACTCTGAAATCTACTTAAGATGGTGTACTGTACAACTTACATTACTTACTTTTTAAATCAACAATAATCAATATTAATATAAAATATATGAACTAAAGTAAATAATTAAATCAGTTCGTAATTAATGTTTATGGCACAAACTATATTAAAGGAGCTTGTAAGGACTAATGAGCACGTGGTGTCCTTCATTACGAGACCTCTCAACATGACGAGAGTGGAACAGGACATAAGAGAAATGTTTTGTGAATTTAATAAACCTTACACATTTATGTGGTAATTTTTGCTATGTTTCGATTTATATTTAATCAGTTATGTTGTTGAGTTAACTAATAAATAATTCTCTAACTAAATGTGGAGAGAATTGTTATTTTACAAAATGGGAAAGATCCTTAAGGATTGTTACCTATAGTGTTTTCATTTACAAACATAAATCCAAACACGAAATTGATACATATTTTGAGGATATACAACGTGAGTCCTTGCATTTTTAGACCTCTTTAATGGCGCATTTCCATAAAAACGACTGATCTAAAAATTATACACGTTTTTAAAAATCTACCAGTTAACATATTAGTGCATGATGTACTCCTATAATTGCCATGTCCTTTAATCCTATTGCGAAATATTTATGTACTTAAAGAGCGAAACTGCTCCAATGTTAGCAAAAGTCACCATATTGGATTCCCTTAAGAGCAACGTTAAATGTGGTACAGAACAGTGACTTAATATATTATACTTTTCGACAAATAGGTTTTGTCCGAAAATATAGTTTTTACGTATTTTAAAGGACATAAAAATACTAACGGATCCACAATGTAGTTTTTAAAAATATATATAATTCGTAGTAATCAAGTAAAACAAGTGTGCTTTAGTACATTAGTTCATGATTTTTATGAAAAATACAAATGAGTAATCAATATTTTAAAAAGTGGATTCACTAGTTACTTTTACGCTCTTTCATACGACGTAAAAACTATAATTTCCCGACATTTTAAGTTAGAGTGCACATTTAACATTGCTCTTATGCGATTTAGTTCAAAAATGGTGACTACCTCTGTAGACACTTAAGAAAGTAATATAAGACTTACAAGAGAAGTGTCCGATATGAAATGACAGTTAAACTTATATCGATAATTAGCACTGTATCCGTCCTTCGTACGGGGTTTACGTTTTTTTTGTATCGTGCTTATTGCATTCACTAATACAAAACATATACCTTCTGGCATCTATATCATGCAAAAGTGTGTTGTGATCACGGTGCCCCTAGAAAGAAGACGGTAAGTACCATGCGCATCTCCTATGACGTCGCATGGGCGAAAAGGAAAAAAAAAACAAAATACTGTTCTAATTCCCGTAGATTACAATTCCGGCTGATAAGTGGTAAATAACTTACCTACTATTTAGCTGAATGCTTCCATGCGATTGGTAGATTTAGTTACCAGTATTTTATCGAATAATTAAATCGGATGATTTCGCCCATGTGACGTCACAGTCTACTGTGCAGCCTCGTCGTGATACCTGCCGCCTTTTCTAGTTAACGTGGTTGTGGTTGGGTTTGGTCTTGTATTTATTTCAAACCTATGTCTTTGGTACTTCTTCAATGTTCAGGTTAAGTGGAAGAAGGGACTTTTTAGTCCCAACTTCGCCTGGTTAAATAAAGACGTATTTCATTTCATGTAAGTTGTTTATTTATTTCAACTTCTGATTAATGAAACTATTATACAAAATAAATTGTCAAATTGGTATTGCCATAGGTGTTGCATTGATACTTCTTAGAACCCCTGGGGTGGTTTCCCGATGGAATTTCAAAATAAAGATAGGCCTATGTGTTAACCAGAGACCCTAAGAATGTCTATGCAAGATTTCAGATGAATGGGTTCAGTAGTTTTTGTGTGATTGAGTAACACCATTATATTTTTATCTAAAAGTAAGAGAAGATGTGCATACAGGAAAAAAATTATAAGCTTATAAGAGATTGTACACAAAAATAACTTTACAAATTCCACATGAATACTTTCTTAGTGGATCTCTGTGATAGAAAAGTTAAATTCCCTCTGAATTTCATCAAAATCTGTTCAGCGGTTCCGGAAATTCCATGAAGAGTAAGACCGTTGTGTACTGTATGTATTCACATATTTTAACAGTTTACGCTACAATAATTGTTGTTTATTCATTAATTAGGGTCTAACTTTTCCTATAACAACAAAGCGCCAGTCTGACAGAACATGTGCTGTTGGTGTTTGCCCCGGGGTTAAACACCTGGTGCAAGTCTCCGGAGTTTAGTGCAGATAAACTCCGGGACCAACTTTAATTAGCGGAACCAAATTAATGGCTCACGATTTCCAGTCTGTCTTTATCAGTTCTGGAACAAGGTACACGGTGCCAACTCCAGCTTCGACTTCCTAGTTAGCGTTCCATGCAGATTCTAATTAACTACCGTTGTATCTGGCACATATGTTGAACATTTATCTCTATGCGTTATCAACGTAACCCAAATTACAAACAAAAATTGTTTATTCTCTAAAGATGTAATGAAAACTGCTATATTTAACAGTAGCAAACGTTTTTGTCATTGTCAAATGACAAACGCGCTCTACAGTTAGAGTTTTGAGTTCAGTTACTTGGATAGTACCGCCTCTTCTGATGACTGACTGTAAAAATCTTACGGAATTTTTTCTACTTGTGCTCAAGTTGACGATGTCTTGAGGCATGTTAAATAATTTTAAATCAAAGTTGAATACAAGAGTTACTGATTATGTATAGGAAATGAAAACACTAACGTTTTCATTGTAAAAATCTTCGATCATTTCATTCTCGGCGCTAGTGACGCAGTCCTGTAACCAGGCTACTTGGGGACAAAGTCTTATGGAGATTGTAGTGGATAGGTTCTATCGACGATTATAGAACTAGAGATTGGTTCTTTGGTTCTATCTCGGTCCTCTTAATCACGACATGGCGTCCACTCAATGGTAACCTTCAACGTGGACACTACTGGGGAAGCCTGGGGTGTTCATGTTGTGTGGTAGTTAGGATATTTGTGTAAGGAAGAGGAATGAGCATCAGGCTAGTCAGTTAGCTGCAAAACAAAGTAATACTACGTGGTTCAGATTCCAAGTTATGTTGTAGGTCTCTTACTTACACGGGGTATTGGGTTATTGATAAGTGGCAACTTCTAACATTAGTTGCCTACACAAGTTGGTCAACGGTGATATTGACTCTGCCAACTTGCTACAGCAGATTAACTTCCTCGTTCCGAGAGGGACCAGATCTTCGCACCTGTTCGCACATACACACCTTCCAACGAACTATGCCTACAAAAGCGGTCTGGCCAGGTTGCAGCGTCTTGGGAACGAGGTTGCGTCAAAAATTGACTTTTTCAACGAAACATCGTCTTCCTTTAGAAGGAATGTGTTTAAACTTGTTTTTTAAGCTGCATGTTCTCTGTACTTATTCTTATGTTTATTATCATTTTTCATGGTCTACCTTTGTTATTATTATTTATTGGTCGTTCATTATTATTATTGTTATTTATAGTTTACAAATAAGACGCATGTTCTTTACTTAGTTCTTACGGTTATTTATTTTGTTATTGCTTTAATAGTCTATCTTAGTTATTTATTATCGTTATCGTTTTCATTTATAGTCTATCTTGTTATAGTTATCTATCCGCCCTTAGCTCTCCACTTCAAGATGCACGTTATTTGTACTTAGTTCTCATAGTTACGTACTATTGTTATTGCTTTTCATAGTTTTTTTCTGCCTCTGTACTTATTGTAGATTCCTGTGGTCATTGTTGTTGTTATCACTCATAGTCATCTCTGCATTATTTATTGTTTCATCTTGCTCTACATATTGCGATGCACTTATTTTACATCATGAAAGTACACTCAGTTTCTGCCTTTGTCAACTCCCTTATCTGACTTTAATAAATTTGCACTCAAAAAAAGAAAGTTAAAAAAGCATGTAAAAGTCAGAAGGGAGTCAAAATTCATGTGTTAGCTTGTACCAAGCTTTATCTTGCTGTGCCATCCTGTACCAATTGTATAACAAAAATTAATATTGTAAACTATTGTAAATGGTGTAACCGTTGGTAAATAAATAAATAAATAGTCAAACTCAGTTAGTAACCAGACTTGAACACATTTAAGCAGGACCCTATAGACAACTACAAGAGTGCAACCTCCCATTTGGAATCATCAAGGAAGTCACCGTGACGTCACGTACCTTTAAGTTGTTGTCCACTTCCTCCAAAATCGGAGTGGCCATGGTCCTCATGTTGATTCGCATCGCACCTGTAATAACATTAAGTTATTTAAAGTATGTTGCATTTCAGAGGTTATTTTAATAACGGACATATACAGGATACAGTACAAGTAAACGTCACACAACATGAATTTATTACAATATAAGTACAAAATGCACAAATATTATGGTGATCGATTTCGTTGAACCATGCTCGTGACCAGAAGGATTCACAAAAGAGTGGAAAATGGTGTTCAACAACTCAGTTTATAGGCCTATGATCACGTGACCCCATTGGCTGGAATCGTCAAAATGGCAGCTGCTGTGATATTATTGGTTAATCCCTATTGGCCGTTACTTATGTTCTTTTAGTCGCTGAAAATACATTATTAAAAACTATTTCGGAATCAAAATTAACCTGTTCATTCATTAATTTATCACGATCCTTACATTTTTCTTTAAAAATAAATAAATCTTCCCAAGTATTCATAATTCGACCCTTCTTACAAACTTTTAGAATATCTACATTTTAATATATTTTATTCAAACCGTGGGTACAATTTAGAAGGTGTTTAGCTACATTAGATCTTTCAGGTTTCTTGTTTTTAAAAGCAAAGACATGGTTTTTATATCTTCTGCTAAAATTTACAGTCTGACCTATGTAAAACATATTACAATCATTACAGTTAATCCTATATATTTCTGAATTATTGAATTTTTCTTCACTTTCAATATTCGGGTGTTAAATGTTGGACATAGTACTTGTATTTGCATTTTGTACTTGTATTGTAATATATTTATACATTTTGTGTTAACATTGTAATAAGTTTGTTTTGTGTGACGTTTACATGTACTGTATATATACCAACACGTATTATGCTAATTAAAAAAACAATAAAAGTACGAAATGTACAAATATGATTTATTGTTATTGCTATCAACACGTAATATTTTTAAGAAACAATTTTTCAAATACTGTGATTTTATTTTAATTTTCTTTTATGTTTGTTTCTTATATTAAGAACAATATAATGTCATTGAATTACTGTCGTAAAATAACGTCATGTAAATAATAACTATGAATGATAAAATGTTACTTTGATATTCTTTGTTGTCTGTAGTCGTCCGTCCATGTCCGCCCGGCTGGTGTTTGTTTACCGTTGTTTACCTCCAGCCGAGCGGAAATGTTCCTCGCTCAGCTGACCCACCATAACATCTGACTTTAAAACTTACAAACGGCTTCGTTCTATCGTACGGAGTCAGGGGCATCACCATTTCGATGGATACTTTAGGATAACTTCCTCCAACTTAAGACACAGTAAATAGCGTAATTTATTTAATTTCTTTTACATGCCAAATATTTTTAAACTTTTAAAATTATAAATAAACATGGCACACTAGTTACTTCACATGTGGCCAAAGGGTTAAGGACATTTTATGCAATAGGCTTTGTGCTCAGTCCTCTTGATACCATCATGGTGACCGATCATTGGTTGCCATCGACGTGGACAATACTAGAGAAGTCTTGAGTGTCCATGTTGAGTCACTCAAGGTATATATATATCAATATATCAATATATCAAGGTGTATAGGTAGGGATGGCTTCGATATATTGGAAATATCGATAAATACGTTTCGATATATCGGAAATATCAATAAATATGTTTCGATATATCGGAAATATCGACAAATATGTTTCGATATATCAGAAATATCGATAAATATGTTTCGATAAATAGGAAATAGTGATAAATATGTTTCGATAAATAGGAAATAGTGATAAATATGTTCCGATATATCGATATATTAGTATCGATATTTTTGTTCGATAATATCGGCCATATCAATATTTTTGTCCGATTTATCATATCACTAAATAATGAAGTTATAATCTCTCCTCAAAATCATCAAGATTCGAAAAAAAACTCATTTAAATTGTCTGGTATGCGTACAAAAAATGCACTGAAATAATAGAGTATTTTTATTTTGTTTTTTTACGTAAGGTTAACGCACTAAAATGTAGTTTATTGTAGACAAGTGGGTGGAACGGAAAAATGAACTTGTATGTGAATTGGCAACGCTGACTCTAAGATGCCTAACCTTATTAGTTGCCTAAATATTTTTAATTACATTTAGTTAAGTTTTAAATAAGATTTATTTGTTTTTAACATACCTTATAAAGATTTGCACAAATTATACATTTCTTTTGAGTGTGTATTGAAAATTATGGTTATAGTTAAACAGTCATTGAATTTGATGTTAAATAGTATTTTAAATAATAAAGTACACAAAATAGAATTTTAATTAATTCAACTTTATTGGAAGTAGGTTTATGAACTAATTTGTTTAATTTTTAGTGTTCATAAGAAGCCTAATGGCATTTTTAAATGTAACAAATAAAAATAACAACGTCACTACATTATTCTTTTATAATTAACATAATAATTAAAGGTACATAATAATTCTTATTTTGAATTTTTTTCATTCAACCCCAAAGACCACAACTTGTTTTGTGTAGATAAAGGTATTTAATTTTTACGTTCAGTAGGCTACTCTAAATATTGGTAACAAAAGAAGAGTGTATTTGTAGTGCATAATTTTAAACAGATAAATCATTTACAAGATATTTTTCTTTCGATATTATCGTTATTTCGATATTTGGTTTGCCATATATCGATAATTCGATATGTTGAAAACATTTGCCATCCCTATGTATAGGGGCAAAAGAACTGAGTATATGGCTTGTTACTGTTAGCTGAATATTAGACCAATACTACGTGGTTCGTAATCCACGTAAATATTTATGTCCCTTGGTTATCCTGGCTATTGGGCTATTAAATAAGTGGCCCTATCTGAGGAATATTCGACTTTAGTTAGTAACAATGACTACACTCGTTCATATTCACTCTTCACACTCATTAACTTTTTATAATAGTCCATATCTTGAAGATCGGCGTTTTCATAATGAATAAACAAAATGTTACCAGTACTTAATTGCCACAGACAATCACAGTCCACAAGGATGTTATCCATAAGATGTCAATTAGAAACCAGGAGATATTAATTTTTATATCGTTCAATAGAAGTAGAGCGAGTTTGTCTGGAATGGTATCAGTTTTATAACACCGATGGATGTGTTTCTTGAAATGAAAGGGCAATATCCAGTCACGGTTCGTTGAACGTGAAATGGAACGAAAATAACTGTTATCGTAAATAGGAAAGGAGTTACACTAGCTTTAGCTACATCGCTATTCAACTGGAAGGCAAATAGCTATGTAGATATATTCCTGGCCTACACTACATACTTGGAATAACTATTGAATATAATGTATACATAGACTCTCATCTCTGAATGTAAAAAATCATATAAATTACGTTAGAAATAATTATCCGAATTTTATTTGTCGAAACAAATAAGTTTGGTGAAACCAAAACATTTCATCACAAAACATTTTTTATTTCATTTATTTATTTTATTTTAAAGTATAAAGTATTGATAAAATGTAATACTTTCAAATAAA